>JAQQPU010016446.1:0-19877 GCA_029168905.1 Artemia sp. Kazakhstan ARC1039
CCCCCTTTATGGCAATTTCCCTTCCCCCATGAAAACTTCCTTCATGGACAGATCCTCCAACATAACCCCCGACCCACCCCCACACTACCAGAAACAAAACCCTCCTGAAAACTTCTGTATACTTCCCAATAACCAATACTATATGTTAACATTGGGTAAAGTTCATAACTTTTAGCCCTCCCCCTGGGGACTTCGGGGGATTAAGTCATCTTAAAAGACATATTTATCATATTTTCGACCATGCTGAACAAAATGGCTATCTCAAAATTTTGATCGGGTGACTTTGGGAAAAAAAAAGCGTGGGAGGGGGCCTAGTTGCCCTCCATTTTTTTGGTCACTTAAAAAGGGCACTAGAACTTTTAAGTTCCGTTCCAATGAGCCCTCCCACGATATTCTAGGACCACTGGGTCGATACGATCACCCCTGGGAAAGAAAAAAAACAACAAAAAAACAAATAAACACGCATCCGTGATCTTTCTTCTGGCAAAAAATGCAAAGTTCCACATTTTTGTAGATATGAGCTTGAAACCTCTACAGTAGGGTTCTCTGATACGCTGAATATGATGGTGTGATTTTCATTAAGGTTCTATAACTTTTAGGGGGTCTTTCCCCCTTTTTTTGAAAATCAGCCAAATTTTCTCAGGCATGTAACTTTTGATGGGTAGTACTAAACTTGATGAAAGTTATATATTTGAAATCAGCATTGAAATTTGATTCTTTTGATGTATCTATTGGTATCAAAAACCCGTTTTCTAGAGTTTCGGTTACCATTGAGCCGGGTCGCTCCTTACTTACAGTTCGTTACCACGAACTGTTTGATTTACCTGTCGAAATTTTTCATGGACCTGCCTGGCCGAAACTGCTACATTAAAGTTTTACTAGTTAAATCATTTCATCCCTTATTTACCGTGTAGCGTACCCCCTTTATTTGGTTTTATCACACTAGCATCCTGGCAGCATTTGATAAATTTTACATCCAACAATTGACCTTATCTACTGTCAGCACTGCCAGACAGAGAAACGAGAAAACAGGCTTCAGTGATAATCGTTCATTTTCCTGCAAAATGTTTTCATTTTTATAGTGTGCATTACGATTTTTTTTTTGATAGGAGGAGGGGGAGAAACAGCTCCCTTCTCATTGCAGAAATGTTTCAGTGTGAAATGAAAGATTAAGTTCAAACCCTTACGGGAAAAGGATTGAAAGGGCACCATAAAAAATTTCCCCCTCCCACCAATGAAAATTTTCAAATTATAACTGGAAGATTTACTTTTCGCATTTCAGAAAAGTCGCAACCCTTATTAATTTTCCTATAATTGGAATTTCATTGAAAATGAAGAAGATTTATACAATTTTTTTTCAAAATTCAAAACGGAACTTTGAATTTTGAATTTTGCGGTGTTGCATGCACACAACACTCTCCAAGTGGTTTTCTTACCGTTATTTACCGTTAAGTGGGAACTCATGGGGAAATAAGGGACCTATTCAAAGTTTTCTGCTACTGGGTAAGCTCACCTCTAGGGCTATTAAACCTTTCATGAATGCCAGTTTGCATTTAAAATTTATGGTAACCGCCAAAAAAAAAGCAGAAAGTAAAAAACCATTTAAGAGTTTAATTGAAAAACAAAGAAAATTGTGCTAAACGGTCTCTTTGATTGTTTATAAAGTTTCGGGTATTCCCCTTGTATTATATAATTTTATTACAGCAGTGTTGTTCTTCTTCTCAAGAACATTGACCATAACCAGAATGTCACAAACAAACTATTCTATTCTTTTAATCAATTAACATTTCGCTCTAAACACGAGTGTAGCCCAATTATTTTTTTTGCTAAGCATTATTTTTCTTTTACTATAATTAATTAAAAAAAAAACTTTCTGAAAAAGAAGTTTTTCAAAGAAAAGTAAATGACATTTAAAATTTAAGACCAGCAGATACGAATACCTGTTAAAATTCAAACTCAAAACGACCAGAAATTACTATTAAAGAATAAATGAAACCCAAAACGAACAGAAATTAAATGAACAATCATAGCAAAAAACATACAAAAAGTAATAATATAAATGAATAAATAAAGCTTAAAGCGAGTAATACTTAAATTGAATATGCAAATCAAGCTTAAAACAGAAAAAAATGTTTTGCTATTGAAGTATTAATGAAACCCAAAACAAACAAAAATTAAATAAACAATCAATAAAAACAAACACACAATAGATACTAATATACATGAATAAATGAATCTTAAAACGACTGAAACTTAGATTGAACATGTAAATCAAGCTTGAAATGAACAAAAATTACTACAAGCAAGAGTTTGGGTATCACCTCCTTCTCTAACTGTAAAAGTCTAAAACCAACTGCGTCATTGGCGCTTTACTGAAAACTATATTTGTCTTGAACAGTCTTGGAAAGTATAAACAAAATCAAATTGAATATTTGACATATAATGATGTTAATTGTTGAAAGATCCATCAGTTCAAAATTTTATTTCACTGTAATTGTATTTTCATTTTCAATGCTGTAAGAACTGGAAAAGAAATATTTGTAATATAACTCGTTTTCAGTGAAGCGCCAATGACGCAGTAGGCCTTAGGTTTTTACAGTTAAGGAAGGGGGCAGCATCCAAACTCTTGTTTATAGTGAAACTATATTTGTCTTGAACACTCTTAGAAAGAACTAATAAATTAAAGTTAATATTTGATGTATACTAATATTAATTGCTGAAAGGTCATCGGTTCAAACTTTTACTGTAATTTTAATGTTTATTTTCAATATTAAGTACAAAAGAAAATACTTGTAAAATATTTCGTTTTGAGTAAAGCGTATTGGCGCTTTACTGAAGGTTTTCGACTTTTACAGTGAGAGGAGGACGATATACCCTCTTGTTTGTAGTGATTTTTGTTCGTTTCAAGCTCGATTTTTATATTCAATTTAAGTTTCACTCGTTTTAAGATTTATTTATTCATTTATATTAGTATCTATTGTATGTTTGTTTACATTGATTGTTTATTTAACTTCTGTTCATTTTGGGTTTCATTTATACTTCAATAGCAACATATTTTTTCCGTTTTATGCTTGATTTGCATATTTAATTTAAGCATTATTCGCTTTAAGATTTATTTAGTCACTTATATTATTATTTGTTGTCTGTTTTTTCTGTGATTTTTTAATTAATTTCTGTTCGTTTTGGGTTTCATTTGTTCTTTAATAGTAACTACTGGTCGTTTTGAGTATGAATTTTAACAGGCATTTGTATCTGCTGATCTTAAGTTTGAAATGGCTTTTACTTTTCTTTGAAAAACTTATTTTCAGAAAGTTTTTTTTTTAAATTAATTTTTGTTCGTTTTCGATTGCGAAAAGTTTCAAGTTTTTAAAAATTCCTTATTTCAAAATCAAACTTTTTTTTCAACATCAAATGTTCATCAAAGTATCAAAACCAGTATCAAAGTAACAATGTCAAAGTACAAAAAAGAAACAAAGTAAAGAAAGAATCAAAGTAAAGAAGGTATCAAAGTAACAATAAGCAGCCTGCATAAATTACAGCCTTTGCACCGTAAATCGAAGGTGCCACGTAAATCACTAAATCCAAGTATTGAAGTAAGCAATGTGTCAAAGTAACAATAAGCAAGCTCCGTAACTCAGAGTCATTTCCCAAGGGGTCGGAGGTGGGGGGTGTAACCCCGGAAGCATAATTATTTGGCCTTTGAACTTTTTGAACAAAATGGCAATCTCAAAATTTTGACCGGATGCCCTTTGAAAAAGTGGGACGTAGGCTAGTTGCCCATTGATCACTCTTAACTCTTAAAAAGAACTAAAAATTTCAATTTCCGATCCAATGAGCCCCCTCCGAAGTTAATACGATCAATCCTTCCATAATAACCTTATACATTATAATAGAAGCCTTACATGCTAACGATAAACTGCTAGTATAACTTACAGCCCTTTCCCCCAGGGCTGGCAGGGGGGAGGATTCAAACCCAAAACCGTAGCTGTTTGACATTTGGACGATTTTGAAAAAAAAATACCTAACTCCTCCTTTAACCCTCCAATTACTTTTGACTCTTAAAAAGTGAACAACAACTTTCAATTTCCAATCAAATGAGCCCTCTCTGAAGTTTATACGAGCATTCCTTCCATAAGAACCATATATACTCCCAGGATATAAATTACAACGCCTGCCCCCGAGCCCTGGGGATTTGTGTCGAAACAGGAGTTTTTGTTATCTGATGTTTGAGCTATTTAAAAAAAATTGCTATCTCAAAATTCTTATCTGATGCAATTAGGGAAAAAAGAGCATGTGGGGGGGGGGGGCTAGTTGCCCTCTAATCTCTTTTGACTATAAAAAATGAACTAGAACTTTTAACTTCCATCAAATGAGTCCTCTCTGAAGTTTTGAAGAGCATCCCTACTATAAGAACCATATTTGCCAATACTCACAACGTCTGCCCCCGGGCCATGGGGGCTTATGTCAACTCTGGAGTCTTTGTTATATGATCTTCGAACTATTTTTAACAGAATAGCTACCTCAAAATTTTTATCGGATGTATTTGGGGAAAAAGGGCGTGGGGGGGGGCTAGTTGCCCACAGATCACTTTTTACTCTTAAAAAAGGGCTCTAGAACGCTTGATTTTCAATTGAATGAGCCCCCTTTGAAGTTTATAACGACAACCCCTTCCATATGAAGTGCTTCTGGGAAAAACAATAATAATAAATAATACAACATTGGAGCCGTATGGCTTTTACAATAGGCAAGGCTATAGCGTTGCCTCTGAGTATGGTCAGGTATCACGAATGGGAACAAAATCAGATGCCGTCAAGCTTTTTTCGAGTTTTTGCTTTTTTGAATTTCATTTCCGAAAAATATATTATATTCCATTCTAGACTCAAAGGTGTATTAAAAGTGTCTGATATGAAGTGTGTATTTGAAGATTTGTATCATTGTTTGGGTTTGCAAATGCAAAGTTAAATTTAACTCGTTTTACTCCAAATTGGCACATATGGGACGGACTATTGGAAAGAAGAGCAGTATGTTCCATGATTAATATACATTTGGCTCTATGCGTATCCTATGATCGTATTATAAATACTCCTGTCTTTTGGTTTTAAGCTTAGAGTCATAAATTGATATGAGCGTATATATCTTTAAATTAATGTGCACACATAACTTGAGCTCAATATGCCACAGAAGATTCTTGACTTGAATCTCATGTTCCTTTGTTCTGCTTCTTTGTTGAGATCACTGTAAATGCATTTAGATGTATAATTTATAATCTTATATATAGTTTATATGCAGTGGTTGAGATCTAGTTTTTATTATGCCAAATTTAGCTCGAAAAGTGGGGCGAACTATTGGAAAGAAGAGCGGTCAAACATGTTCCGCAATTCATATAATTCTGGCTCTTTATGTATCGTACGATCGCATCATAAACGCTCCTGTCTTTTGGTTTTATGTCTTTGGCTTTGGCTCCTGTCTTTGGGTTGATATGTGTGCATTACTCTTTAAATATGCCATAGAAGATTCTTGACTTAAATCTCCTTTTTCTATGTTATGCTTCTTTGCTTAGCGCAATCTGCTGAATTGAGCGCAAATAAAGGGATGACACCAATGGATTAGCTTCGATAGGTCCCAATTTCCTAACCATTATCAATAAGTAAAAATTAAATGAAAGAAGATATGTCTCTGAACGTTGAACAGTTAAATAAAAAACAAGTTTTCAACCAGGGGCGTGATTTGCTATGGGGTAGGGGGGGTAACTGCCCCCTCCAGACCTTAGTTTGCCCCCTTGACTTTGGTTTTTCCCCCAGCTGAAATTTAGTTTCTGCAAAAAATCTTGTCAATAGTAAGATAAGCCTGCATAATCCAAGCATCCAGAGAAACGGATCAGTTTTCTTGGTACTTATGTGTTATAATACACACTCAAGAAGTGAAGTTTGGTGAATGCTAATGAAATAAAACAAAATATGATAAAATACAGTACTTTCGTAAGAAAACTATGAAAACTATAACAAAGAATTATGGAATGGGGGCCGCCAAGAGCGCATTATATTAAATACGTAACCTAAATTAACCTAACCTAACAAAAATACCAACTAACTATTTAATTATAAAAAAGCTATAATGTAGTTTCCCACCGAGCTGAAGCTAATTGTCTGGTATAAACACCGTGAAAACCGGGTATTGTCTCGTGTTCACAATACAAGTTCTCGAGTGTGTATTATATAACACATAAGTACCGTTTTCTTTAGTATATATTTGCCATTATGGTACTGTATTGCTTATTTTTCATTTTTCACTGTCATTTTCTCTTATTTTCGGAAAATTGGCTCCAACCTTGCCCCCCCCCCTCTCCCAGGATTCTGACAAAACTACGCTACTGTTTTTAAGTGAAAGTAAGCAACATCAAAACTTAAAATGAACAGAAATTATTACGTATACGAGGGAGTTGCCCCCTCCTCAATAACTCACTCTTTATATTAAAGCTGTTTTAGAACTTTAAAATAAACTTGTTATTCTAATTAAACCGCCCTTGTGTTTCAAAAGTTGTTCTTAAAGAATTGGGACGAAAATTCAAACTTTAGCGTAAAAAGCGGGGTATTGAGGAGGGAGCAATCCCAACATACAACTAATACTTTCTGTTTGTTTAAGTTTTGATGTTGCTCCGTTTTGATGTTATCTGTTTTTTAGAGTTTCGGTTGCTATTTACCCGCATCAATCCTTATTTACAGTTCGTTACCATGAACTGTTTGACAATAGCAAGAAAGCGGATATTTCGTTGAAGAAAGACTACTTTTGAAAATGGTATGCTTAAAATTTATCTCCAATCATACGAATTAATAATGAGATTTATGTTATAAGTAATGATATTTAGTAATGTCAATTTGGTTTTGGTCATATTTATGTAGACATTCATCGTATTTTTTGTTTACACGTTTGTTTTTCCCTTTCTTAGCTATGATCAGGAAGCCCCTCCACCTCGCCTAAGATCAAACTCAACAGACTTCATTGGGAACGGATTAAAAAGTCAAAGCAAGACAGTTTTAAACCAAGATATATATTCGAACGCTTCAACTGAATTCATAAACCACATCAACAGCTACGTACCAAACAAACCTCTTGAACAAATTAAGGTATTTTTGTCTAGTTTTATTTTTATTATTAGTGTATGGCTACTAGAAGAGAATAGAAAATTCAAAGTAGGAAAAACGAAGAATAAAACAAGAGGAAAGAAAAACGATAAAACTAACAACGAGGACAATTTTTAGCCAATGAGTCCCGAAACAAAGCAGATGCTTAGGCAAGGACCTCCGCCAAATGGTCTTTATTGCTCAAACAAATATAAAAACATAAATTAAAAAATATAAAATATAAAACAATATAAATGAAAAAAAGGAAGGAAAAAAGAGAAGACAGTAACTTTATTATAACGAAAGCTCTTAAAATTGTCAGTAGCCCTACTTTTATTTGTGGTACTTATTTTAGTTTTAAGTTGGACGCTTGTGTTAGTGAACAATTAGAAAAGAGTAAATAATTCAATTGTTTGGAATAAATTTTAAAGATAATAGTTTCATTTTTAAGCGAATAAGTATTTGACTCTTATTGTTACTGAAGTTACCATTTAAAAATTAGCTGCCTAAGAAAATATGCGTTAATTGTCAAAAATGAAGGGCCCATTGAAAATAGAGACAATTTTGATAACGATTTAGGCTACCAGTTTTATTTATAAATAATATTTACTTTATTTATTAAAGGAATTTTTTCGGAAAAGGGAGAGTTTGCTGCTGAAGGCAGGTTTTCAGTAAAATAAAAATCTTCTTGGATATGGATAAGAAAATACCGACTTCACAAATTCTCGTCTCGACTAGTGTTTTGGAATAGCAATGACATTAAAAAGCAAAATCAAATATTCCCTTAAACCTTAACGCTAAAAGGGAGATACGTTTTTCGTAAGATGAATTTCTTTGATTTAATTTTTATTTTTAAACTTCTTTCCACCATTTTTACTACTTTCTGAAGATCACTGGTAATTTCAATTAGAAAGTTGAACTAGGGAGCTCGAATGTTGTAGTCAGGACTAAAAACTATATCTGAGTGTATCATAAAGCTGGCACTCAACAAATCCTTCGATAAGTAATTCCGTGTTTTGACCGTGAATCTTCAATCAGTGTGAATCGTAACAAATTCCTTTGCATAGTATTATAATGGAAATATCATCGAATCATTGGGTGATATGATGTCCTCAGGACATCCTGAAAAGCTTTAAAAAAAAAAAAAAAAAAAAAAAAAAAAAAAAAAAAAAAAAAAAAAAATTAAAAATGCGATTTCTAGTTTGGCACTCATGAAGGAATAGACAGTAACTGTCGTGGTCGCACGGAACTAGAATTCAAGATTTACGTTCAATAAACAGTTTTACTCGAAGGATTTGGTGAGTTCCAGCTTTGCCCAAATTTATTTTTTGTGAATCTCTTTTGGTCACTCGCTCTAGGAACATCTTCACAATCAAATCTGAAATTCTTGGCAATTTTTTCCGAACTATTTCTTTCTTAAAAAATCTATTAGCAAAACCAAAATAGCTTGGTCTTTTGTAAGCCATCCTATGGTATTACAATCCATATCGCAGTGTAAGATGCCTCTGCTTCTATGGAAAATACCTTTCTTACAAGACATATTTACATCAATGCCATTTGTGGTGCTAATTCACCATTTCCGGTGCATTTTCATGGCTCATTTTACCTTTTTTCTTGTAGTAACCCTTTACAAAAATGTGACACTTTGTTTGAGGGGCACTGTTTGCTAGCTCTGTCAAAAATTTGATCCTAACCATAGAAGGAACGCTTACATCGTATTTTTACTTAAATAAGGGAAAAGGACCATACCCACCAATCCTTTCATAGAGCTTGATTGGGGTGTGCGTGTAACACGACTCTTCTTTAACTCAACCCCGTTCAACGCAGCCTATTTAACTCAAGCCTCGTTTATCTCAACACCGTTTCGACTCAGCCCCCACTTTATTCAGCCTAGGTTTAACTCAACCACCGAATGGAGCTGGTCCGGAATGATGCAGGCCATGTCTGCTGACCACGTACCTCTGGATACAGGGTTTCACCTAACTAAACGCTCCGATCAGGGTGGCCTCAACCTCGTGAGGTGGGTGGAGCCCACCGCAGGATTCTCAGTATCCAGGTAAATCCTGGCTTTAATCAGAATCCAGGCCTAGGGTCGGTTGGGCTTGCAACCCTCTACCCGAGACCCATTGCAACGAACAGCTTAGCAACTGCCTCAGATGACCAACCTTCTTTTCTCCCATCACGACCCTTGCTTGCCCCTGGACTGAGAAATGACCAGCGTTTAAATATTCTTGACCAAGGTGGCCTCCGAATTGCCACCTGGAATGTATTGACATTAAATTTTCCCGGAGCTAATACGCTTCTGGCGACGGAACTGAAGCGATTCAACATCTCTATTGCTAGAATAACAGAAACCCACCTAGTCGGGAATGGAAATGATCCCATAGGTGAGGGATACCACCTTCTCTGGTCTGGCAGACAACCACCAGAAGGAATGGAGTCGGACTAGTTATTAACAAATCCAAGAAGTGTCTACTGTCATTCACTCCCGTCTCGGATAGAATCGCTAATGCTCGACTCAATCACAAGCAAGGAAAAATGACGGTCCTTGTTTGTTATGCCCCGAAAAACGAAGCTGACACCGAAATAAAGGACACTTTCTACTCTGCCTTAACGAATGAATCGTCTAAGATATCCCCGCACGATATTGTCATTCTCCTGAATGACCTTCGTGCAACTGTGAGCGACAACCACAACTTATGGTGACAAGTCATTGGACTAGTTAATCCTGGATCCCTTAAATGACAATGGTCTAAGGCTTCTACAACTCTGCAGCATGCACAACCTTGTGATTACGAATACCATGTTTGCAAGGAAGGACATTCACAAATATACATGGTACAGCAACGACGGCCATACCAAAAAATGATCGACTACATCATCATGTCACAGAGATGGAGGTCTTCGATCAGTAACTGCAGGATGTATAGGGCAGCTGAGATTGGCAACACTGACCATTTCCTCGTCGTTGCTAACATGTGACTAAGGCTCAAAGCCCATCGCTCAGAACCAAGAGCAGTCAAGATCGATGTCTCTCGCCTCTACGATCAGAAGATACGGTCGAAATATACCATTGATGTCTCGAACAGATTCGACGCACTCCTGCTATTTGAAAGTTGTGAAAATGCATGGCTCTCGTTAAAAAAGAATGTCCTGGAATCAGCGACAGCAAACGTTGGACGGAAAAAGTGTGCTTATAAAGCGTGGATTCAGTCGGATACGCTTGACGTCATAGAGCAGAGACGCAAGGCGAGGTTACTCGGTGACATGCCAACTTATAGAAGCCTTAATGGTGTCCACGACAAACTGATACAGCGAGACAAGAAGCTGTTTGAGGAAAGGAAGGCACATGGGCTAGAGGATGCTGCCAAGAAAGGTGACGCTGGCAGTCTCTATAAGCATCTCTGTGATCTAACAGGCGACGTAGCCCCCTCGGTTGCATCTGTTGTCTCTGTAGGTGGTTAGCCGATCGCTGACGAAGCTGCCCAGGTCAGTCGATGGAAAGACCACTTCTCGGGCCTCCTCAACGCCGAAGCCGTAGCGCAGACTGACCAGGAACTCATCAGCCTAGCCGCCAACACCCAGGAACTGCTAACAAGTGACACAGAAACTCCTTTCTTGTCATCAGAAATCTACACAGCAGTAAAACGTTTGAAGAACAACAAAGCGGCAGGCGTATGTGGAATATCTGCTGAGCTCCTGAAGTATGCCGGACCGGTGATGCTACATTGGCTCCATATGCTGTTTTCTGTGGTTTGGCGCACAGAATGGATCCCGAAGGACAGGCGAGCTGGTATAATCCTTCCCTTATGGAAGAGAAAGGGGAGCAAGAGCGTCTGTTCAAACTACAGAGGCATAACGCTACTTTCAGTGCCCGGAAAGCTTTTTGCTATGACCCTGCTGGATAGATGCATGAGTATCCTCAGAAGAAAGAGGAGAGTCCAGCAGGCGGGGCTTATGCCCAGGAGATCCACTGTCGAACAAATTTTTACCATGCGCCAGTTAATTGAGAAGACGAAGGAATTCAGGAGAAAAACATATCTAGCCTTTGTGGACGTCAAGGATGCGTTTGACTCGGTGGATCGCAACTCACTCTGGCTGATACTTCGATCAACTGGTCTACCAGACAAATACTGCAAGTTGTTTGAAAAAATTTATGAAGAGACCGTGCGTTGCGTCCAAGTCAACGGCAAACGGAGCACGACATTCGGCATCAAAACCGGTGTACGACAAGGGTGTGCCACTGCCCTGGAACTGTTCAATTGCGTGATAGACCATGTCATGACACGAACAACAAATTGCCTGCCCTTTGGTCTGCAGTTTAGAGATCGTGTTCTGACGGACGCTGACTTCGCAGATGATCTTGGTGTCGTTGCTGACTCGATTGACCAGTTGACTGACGCTCTGGAAGTCCTGCAGGAAATGGCAGCAAAAGTAGGGCTGAAAATAAACTGGCTTAAGACGAAGATAATGGCAATTGACCCCCGGAGCCCAGTCTCGCCCCCTGAGAACATAACTGTTTGCAGAGCTCCTGTTGAAGTTGTAAAGAATTTCACTTATCTTGGCTCCGTGCTGTCTAATGACGGTTCTATAGAGGAAGAGGTGTGCAGCCGAGTTTCAAAAGCCACGTCTATCGTCGGAAGGCTCAACAATCTCTGGAGAATGCCGCATATATCTAGGCACATGAAGATTCGAATTGATAATGCATCCGTAAGCTCGGTCCTCCTCTATGCAGCGAAAAACTGGCCTCTCAAATCAACAATCCTCAGCATGATAGACGTCTGCCAGACGAAACAGTTCCGTCGGATTGAGGGACTTCGATGGGACGATTTTGTAAGCAACGCAAGGTTGCTCTCACTCACCTTCCAAGTGCCATTCTCCGTCCAAATAGCGCACCGCACTCTCAGATGGTTTGGACAACTCCTGCGTATGCCGACGACAACCCCAGCCCGAATAGTCTTCGATTTTTACGCTAAATCTCATGGCTGGTCTCGCCCGAGGTGCAGACCTCAGACAAGGTGGAAGGATAGCCTCAACAAATTCCTTGAGATAGCTAACAATGCAGTCGACGAGGCCCCACTAGTAGCAGCAGACCGGTCAGCCTGGAGGAGCAGAGTTGTGACGCCCTCTACGCCGCCCCCAACGCGGCAGGAGCCTTAAGTCAAGTAAGTCACCGTTTAATTCAGCCCTATCCAACTAAACTCCTATCTAAATCGACCCCATGTGAATTCACCCCCGTTCAACTCAATCCCCATGCAACTCGAGATTCATAGTTTTGTGCTCTTTCCAAATAACTTGTTCTCTTTTCTGAAAATGCAACCCCCTCCCCTTCCTTGATGGTCCCAGATATAGTCCTAATAATATACTTGTCTGCTGTTTTCTATCTCATAATACCTCAAGTCTCCTTTGTTAAGCAGTTTTGTCGCATTCTTGACCCTGTGAAAAACTTTCCACCAAGATATTTCGATACAAATTTGGATAGGAATGCTATTTGAAATAATATAAAAATGGCTATAACAATGGAAGGAAAATGATAATCTGATTAATAGAAACATGCCGCAATCATACAGTAAGAATATTACAAGTAAATAAGCTATAAAGTAAGAAAACTTTTTTTTCTGTTAGCTTTTTTTAATATATATCCTAGTTTTATATATGAGACCACAAGAGGGGGAGGGGGGCACATTGTCTGAAAAATAACTGTGATATTTGCAAAGAACCGAAAGTTAGGAGTAAAATCGTATCATTTTTACTTTTCAGACATGTTTTCTTAGGTTGCGGTCAACCACGCCAAATTTACCCATCTCGAATTAAACCTAACTAATTTGTTTTATGGGTTGACTTGAATTTAGGCTGAGTTAAATGGGGACTGAGATGCATAGGGGTTCGAGTTAAATGGGGTTTGATTTAAATAGGGGTGAGCCGAACGATGTTTGGGTTGAATGGGCCTCAGCTAAACAAGTGATGAGCTGCATGGGAACTCTTGATTGGCTATTAACAATCCTAGATGGTTATACTTCTTGCCCGTCTCATAGACATATTTAAAAACGTTTTATAAACTGGGTAGGCTTTTGATGCTTAACGTAAAAATATTACTCAAAATAAAAAGCGATGTGTATCTTGTGACTACGTCTTAGAATCGGTTGAAAATTGGTCCTGACCAATTAAGGCCTGAATTCTGGTCTCATTAGCTTTCTAAGGAAACCGTAAACATTCTGAAATTGTATGGATACATTACCTACCAATATTCCCGTATATTGAGTAAGTGGTGGCCATTAGACTTCCACTATAGTTCTCCTAAGAGCAAATTATTATTTCCAAAATCATAGGCAGCGCGCTAGCGCTGCCTAAGTAAAGAACGATGTGGCCACAATGTGTTTTTTTTCTTCGACAGGCACTTCGTATCGAAGGAGTTGTCGTAGAAACTTCAAAAAGGGCTCATTTGATTGGAAATTGGGATGGCTAGTGCCCTTTCTAATAGTCGAAAGTGATTGGAGGGCAACTAGCCCCCCCACGCCCGTCATTCCCCCAAACACATCCCATCAAAATTTTGAGATAGCCATTTTGTTCAGCGTAGTTGATTTCCAGATAGAAAATATCTTTTTGAGGAGGACAATACCCCACAACCCTCGGGGCAAGTGTTTTAAGTTATGCACTGAGGGCATATAAGAACAATGTTGGCACAATATACCATATATTATTTTGTTACTTTAGAGAAGGGCACTTCATATGGAAGTTGTAGTCGTAGAGACTTCAAAAGGGGCTCATTCGATTGGAAATCGAGAGTTCTAGAACCCCTTTTAATAGTCGAAAGTGATTAGAGGGTAACTAGCCCCCCCGCACCCATCATTCCCCCAAGCATATCCAATCAAAATTTTGAGATAGATATTTTAGTCAGCGTAGTTGATTTTCGGATAGAAAATGTGTTTTTGAGGAGGGCTCTCCCCCACAACCTTCAGGGCAAGGATTTTAAGTTATGCCCTGGGGGCATATAAGGTTTTTATATAAGGCGTTGTCGTAGAAACTTCAAAACAGGCTCATTCGATTGGAAATTCGAAGGGTTAGTACTTTTTTTAATAGTCGAAAGTGATTGGAGGGCAACTAGCCCCCCCCTCACGCCCATCATTCACCCAAACACATCCAATCAAAATTTTGAGATAGCCATTTTGTTCAGCGTAGTTGATTTCCAGATAGAAAATATGTTTTTGAGAAGGACACTCCCCCACAACCCTCAGGGCAAGGATTTTAAGTTATGCCCTGGGGGCATATAAGGTTTTTTTTATAAGGAGTTGTCGTAGAAACTTCAAAAAAGGCTCATTCGATTTGAAATTCAAAGGGCTAGTGCCCTTTTCTATAGTCGAAAGTGATTGGAGGGCAACTACCCACCCCCCGCGCCCATTATTCCCCCAAACACATCTAATTAAAATTTTGAGATAGCCATTTTGTTCAACGTAGTTGATTTCCCGATAGAAAATATGTTTTGAGGAGAACACTCCCCAAAAACCTTCAGGGCAAGGGTTTTAAGTTATGCCCTGGGGGTATATAAAGTTTTTATAGGTGGTGTTGTCGTAAAAACTTCAAAAAAGGCTCATTCGATTGGAAGTTAAAAGGGCTAGTGCCCTTTTTAGTAGTCGAAAGTGATTGGAGGGCAACTAGCCCCCCCCCCCCCCGCCCATCATTTCCCCAAACACATCCAATCAAAATTCTTAGATAGCCATTTTGTTCAGCTTAGTTGATTTCCAGATATAAAATATGTTTTTGAGGAGGACACTCCCCCACAACCTTCAGGGAAAGGATTTTAAGTTATGCCCTTTGGGCAAGAAGGTTTTTATAGAAGGCGTTGTCGTAGAAACGTCAAAATAGGCTCATTTGATTGGAAATTCAAAGGGCTAGTGTCCTTTTTAATAGTCAAAAGTGATTGGAAGGGAACAAGCCTCCCCCAAGCCCATCATTCCCCCAAAAACATCCAATCAAAATTTTGAGATAGCCATTTTGTTCAGCGTAGTAGATTTTCAGATAGAAAATATTTTTTTGAGGAGAACACTCCCCCACAATCCTCAGGGCAAGGGTTGTAAGTTATGCCCTAAATATTAACATATGCCCTATTTATTAACTTATTAACATAAGTTGGGCGCAAACTCCTACGCCTTCGCAAGGCGAGAACAAAATTTGCACTTTACTGAAAAAATACAAATGAATGTGCATTGTCAGTTTAATATACATATACTGATATTTAATAATCAAAATGTTAATATTATTTGATTTATTAAAGTTATAAAAGTAAAAACATTTATATTTTTTTCAGAAAAGTGCAAATTTTGCTCTGGCCTTGGGAAGGCGTTGGGGTTTTGTACCCAACTTATGTTAATTTCTGCTCGTTTTGAGTTTGACTTAGTTATTTATTGTAATTTCTTTTCGGTTTGGGTTTCATTTATTTATCGATGCTGATTTGTGGTAGTTTCACGCTTGGTAGATTATTTTATTTTTTCTCATTTTTTGTTTAATGGAGTTCTTTACTTTTCTTTGAAACACCTATTTTGTGGAAAAAGTTTTTTTTAATTAATTCCTAGAAAAGCTAACTTTAATCGTATTTGGTTCTGTCAAGTGTCACAATGCGTGACACTTTTATGCATTATTATTTTTATTTTAGTCCCTTTCTGGCTAGTATTACTACTGCTACTATTACTACTGCTGCTACTGCCATCTGTTCCCATGTAAATCAACCTCCGTTTAAATCAACCTCATTCAATTCAACTCGCGTTTAATTCAACAACATTCAACTGAACCCTCATTCAACTCAACCCTTGTACAAGTCAAGACTCTTTTAATTCAACCACCATGCAACTCAACTCCCATTTAACTCATCTCCCACGCAACTTGACCCCGGTTCAACTTAACTCCAATTCGAATCTACCCCTACAATTGGTTGGGCTAGGTTGAACAGGGTTGATCTCAATGGGGGTTCAATTGCATAAAGGTTGAGTCAAACGTGGGTTGAGGTGTGTGGGCTCGAACTTAAAGGGGTTGAGTGAAATGGGGGGTTGAGTTCAATGGAGTTGACTAAGATATATGACTATTAATTTCCGCTTTCGTTAAACGATATTCAAGATACTTGATTAATTCTGTGATATATGAAACATAATTACTTTATCCAGAAAAGAAACCTAAATCGACTTCATTTTGAAATAGAACTGGCAGATTAGGGGTCCTGGTTCTGTCAAGCATGGACTAATGCGATAGTAAAATCGTCACAGCTACATATAAGTGAAAAAAAAAAAAAAAAATTACGGTACTTATGTGTTAGCCAGTACACGGAAAGCAATCGAAAAGACAATGCTGTTGAGTGAGTAAATTTTTAACGTAATTAAATAAAAAAACAAGTTTTTTAACTGAAAGTAAGGAACAGAATTAAAACTAAAAAAGAACATAAATTGTTCTGTATATGAAGGTTTGCCTCATCCTAAACACCTCTCTGTCTATTTAAATGACCCATGTGTTTTAGTAGCCGTTCTTAAAAATTGGGATAAACAGTCAAACTTTAGCGCAAAGAGCAAGGTATTGAGGAGGGGGGAACCATCCATATACGGAATAATTTCTGTTAGTTTTGAGTTTTAATGTTGCTCCTTACTTTCAGTTAAAAAACGTTTTTTTTTTAAAGTTAATTTCTATTCCTTTTTCAAATAATGCAGGTAAATCTGGCTCAGCCTCCATGAGACATACCCCCTTCACGGGAAAATCCTTCCTGAAAATTTCATTCAATGAAAATTACACCCCCCCCCCGTCAAGGTCCCTTCAGACAGTTCTGTGTTCGCTGAAAATCCCGTCTCTCCGTAAAATTTCTTGCGGACGGTTCAGCCTGAAACATTTTTCTTAGCATAGTTTGATTTGAAAAAGACTTTAATCTCTAATTGGTTTCTCGATCACTCTGGAAATACCCTCTTCTGTAGAATTTTATTTTCATGAAATCAAAACAGGCGGTAAATAGCTAATTCCCCCGGAACATCTCCACATACGTAATTTAGTTGGCAAAGATAATGTGAGACAATTAACGAATTTCGTATAGGAATTCTCTCAATCCCTTCCCCCCAGTGTAAAGTTTTCCCTGGAAAATTCACCCTCCTGGAAATTTCCCCTCCTTTAGGAAGACTCTCCTAATGGAAATAAACCCCAAGCACAAAATCCCCCCTTCCGAAAAATCTGTGTATACTTCCCTTTAACAAATACTAGACGTAAAAAATGCGCAAACGTCTTAACTTACATACCTCTCCCCACAGACTCCGGGGGGTCATTTTTCCCCTAAAGACATTTAAAGCTATTTGTTCTTTCAACTATACTGAACAAAATGGCTATCTCAAAATTTTGACCAGATAATTTTGGGAAATAAATGGGCGTGGGAGGGGGTCAGTTGCCTTCCAATCTTTTTGTCATTTTAAAAGAGCACTAGAACCTTGAATTTCCGTTCGAATGCGCTCCCTCCCCATCTTCTAGGATCACTATTTCAATACGATCTCCCCTGAAAAAAAAAACAAAAAACAAAACAAATAAAACACACGTCCTTGTTTATTCTCCTTGTAATCCGTGTCGCGCATTCGTGCAAAATTCCACATTTTTGTATATAGGAGCTTGAAACTTCTACAGTAGGGTTTTCGGGTATACTGAATCCGATGGTGTAATTTCCATCAAGATTTCTTGAATTTACAGGGGGTGTTTTTCCCTGTTTCAAAAATCGGGCAAATTTTTTCAGGCTCTTAACTTTTGATGGGTAACATTAAACTTGATGAATCTTGTATGTTTGGAATCGGCATAATAAGCTTATTCTTTTGAGGTATCTATTAATATCGAAATTCCGCTTTTAAGAGTTTCGGTTACTATTGAGGTGCGTCGCTATTTACTTACACTTCGTTTCCAAAAACCGTTCGATGCTTCTAGACAGGGTGCAGTTGAACTGAAAGGCTTACTGATGGCATTCAGTCTCTGTATAGAACCGTGATTCCCAACGTGGGACGCTGGCTCCACCAGTGGGATGAGACAATATTTTGCTGGGTCATCGGGAGAATGTGAACCCTTTGGCTGGCTATTACTTTAGAGTCTTAAATAAGAAAAAAACCTTTTGAATGACGTCACATTCAAATGCATTTAAAGAGCAAAAAAGATATATGATAGTATCGCAATGACGTATGCATTGTATAAAAGAACCCGTATTCAAACAATAGTTTTTATTATTATAAAATATTCGTAAGGCACGACCCCCCCCCCCTCCCGAAAAAAATACCAAGTTTATGGACGTCGTAGCTCCCCACAGGTGAACAAGCGTAAAATTTCGAGTAACAAGTTTATTTTCATGAGGGGAATATCAGGATTTTGGAAATGCTTAGGTGGGACATGAACCAAAGTCGGTTTGGAACAACTGACGTAGAGGGAAGCTACAAAAATTGTTAAAGTTATTTTTCAAAATGTTTTTGCTTAAGTTATTTGTCATTTTACTCTCTAAGTAAAAAAAAACTTAGAACTGATATGTACATGTCACCACCAATGATTTAAAGCAAATGGTAATGGTTTCCATGAGCTTCTTGTCAGTTTCCTTGTCAGCTCCTTGTCGGTGGACGCTAACTTGGACTATTTGGTCAGTAGAGATGCCTCAGGAGGTCCTGTCCCTCACCCCTGCTGCCACCTATAACTTTTTTTTACATAGTTTATGGATGGTTATGTGTGTAGGTCGATTTATTGATGGTTTTATGAATTTTGTCAGTGAAAATGAAAAACAGGAATTTTGTCACATTTATGGATGGTTTTATGGTTTTTGTCAGTGAGAATGAAAATACAGGAACTTTGTCACTTTCATGGACTATAGAGTCATTTGGGAGAACACGTGGTTAATGGGGTCAATGTTATTGTTGTTGTTTTGGGCACGCGATAGAGTCATAAGGGGAACACGTGGTTAATGGGGTCAATGTTGTTGTTGTTGTTTTGAGCACGCGATAGAGTCATTAGGGAGAACACGTGGTTAATGGGGTCAATGTTGTTGTTGTTGTTCAATGCAGATGTTATGAGTTTCCGGGAGATCGCGTGTTTCCAATATTTGTTGTTCGAGCCAAATGTTACGAGTTCCCGGGAAACAGTCAGATCGCGTGTTTCCAATATTTGTTGTTCAATGCAAATGATATGAGTTTCCGAGAGATCGCGTGTTTCCAATATTTGTTGTTCGAGCCAAATGTTATGAGTTCCCGGGAAACAGTTAATTAATGTCTGACAGATAACGTAAGGTTAATTAATGTCTTTGGATTTCGAACAGAAATGTTTCCGAGAAACAGTTAGATCACACATGATGTCATGATTGTTTGAATTGTCTCCGGCGCGAAGTTTATTAATGTCTGGAGTTCTTCCAGAAGAATCGTTTCCGAGCAAATGTTTTGATCTTAGCGCGCGAAAAGGTTTCCAAATAATTGAAATAAGCCAGCGCAGGGATGCCAAACAAAAGGAACATGTTGAAATTCCGTTTGGGGATAATTTTGGCGAAACCGTTTTAGCTATTTTATGGAACTATTTCGACGAAACAGTTAGAGACATTATAAAATATGATTTTTGAAGAGATTTTAGAAGAGAATTTAATGGCGAAACTCTGTGGTCGTTATAATACACAAGTTCCATTTGAACAGTGTTGTGAGATCCCACTACCCCAACCCCAAAGGGCTCCAATCCCCCTACCCCAACCCCAAAGGGTTCCAATCCCCCTACCTCAACCCCGAAGGAAGCCCC
>JAQQPU010016447.1:0-19877 GCA_029168905.1 Artemia sp. Kazakhstan ARC1039
GGGTGATAAGAAAGTTTTTACTGTTTTGCCCTATTTTCGCAAATTAGGTGACAAATTGCAAAGAATACTTAAAAAACATAACTTAAATGTAACCTTCAAAAATTCTAATAAAATCCAGAACTATTTTAACAGTGGTAAAGATAAAACGAGCCCTAATTTGGGCAGTGGTGTTTATAGGGTTCCTTGTTCTTGCGGCTGTTTCTATGTTGGAAGAACCCATAAGCAATTGGGGGAGAGATTGTTGGAACACAGGTCCTCAATCGACAAAGCTATGGAGCTATGCCAAAGGCCTGGGACTTTTGATTCCGCCTTAGCTCAGCATGTGTATGACAACCCGCACCATTTCGTTTTATTCGATAATACCTCCATTATTGCCCCTGTTGAAGGTCTCATTCAAGTTTTCAGGGAGGCAGTTGAGATACAAAAGTACATTCACCGAAAGGTTGCTCTCAATAGAGACACGGGAGAAACTTATTTAAGCCCCATTTATAATGAACTAATAAATTCTGATCGTTTTTACTTAAATATTAAAAAAAGTCACATTTTACAACCTAACCTAGTCTCTGATGATGTTTTACCCGGAAAGCGTTTGGCTTTTAAAGATGCTCTGTATAAATTGAAAAATTGAATTCCCATTCAGTACTGTATTTTTTCATTCAGTTACCCTCTCACCGTTACATGGAGAGGGTCTTCAAATTTTAGTTGGTTTTCGTTTCAAGGTTTGAATTTCTTTTTAGAGTATCCATGGAGTTTTATTGGTAATTTTGATGTTATTATTTTGCACTGAGGACGGTCAAGCGGAGGTCTTGACCGAAATATTTGCATTTTAGTTCATATGTTTCACTGGCTTGTATAATCCTCGTTTTTCTCTTTTTTTATTATTGTTTCGTTTTGTCATGATTAGCCAGTGTGGTCTTAGAAATTATTTACGACAAGCTTACGGGGATCGCACGACCAAGTCTGTTCTTAATTATTTTGATTTTTCCAAAAAACACGCTAACTTAATTAGCCAGCAAGAATTTTTACAGAATTGTAGACCTTTGAAGATATTAAATAAAAAAAACAATTTTTTTTAACTGAAAGTAAGGAACGACGTTAAAACTTAAAACGAAGAGAAATTATTCCGTATATTAAAGGGGCTGTCCCCTCCTCAACGCCTCGCTCTTTACGCTAAAGTTTTTTATTGTTTGAAAAAATAAAAGTTGTGAGAAAGTCAAACTTTAGCGTAAAGAGCGAGGAGTTGAGGAGGCGACAGCCAATTTCATACACGGAATAATTTCTGTTCGTTTTAAGTTTTAACGTCGTTCCTTACTTTCAGTTAAAAACAACTTTTTTTTAAATTAATTTTTGAACGTTTTCGAATTTATGCAGGATTTGATTTTGGCTCACCGTGCATGAATAATTGAAACAAATTTTTTATATTAATTTTACTTTTATTTGGTTAAATGGCTTTCTCGAAACTTGTTTAATTTTATTTGCGAACGTTTTTATTAGTTATAAATATGCGTATCTTACGAATTAACTTACGTAACGAACTTCTATATTCATATATTTTTAATGCGTATATTAGGGGGCTCGCCTACTAGTCAATACCTCGCTCTTTAAGCTAAAGTTTGAGTTTTGTTCCAATTCTTTAAAAATAACCCCTTAATCACAAAGGCCGTTATTTAGAATAAATAGCTCTTATGAAAGTACTAAAAATTCTTTGGCTAAAAGACTGAGGTACTGCCTAGGGGGTGAACCCAATCATACACGTAATATTCTCTGTTCGTTTTAAGTCCTTATTTTCAGTTGGAAAACTTTTTTTTATATTTAATTTCTGATCTTTTTTAAAATAATACTGGGAAATCCGGAGCCCCCTTCATAGCGATTTCCCTTCCCCCCTGAAAAATTCCTTCATGGAAATATCCTCCCGCATAACCCCCAAACCACCCACCCCCCTACTACTAGAAAAAATCCCCTCTGAAAACGTCTGTATACTGGATAAAGCTCATAACTTTCAGCCCTCCCCCGGAGACTTCGGGGGATTAAGTCATCCTAAAGGACATATTTATCATATTTTCAACCATGCTGAACAAAATGACTATCTCAAAATTTTGATCAGATGACTTTGGGAAAAAATTAGCGTGGGAGGGGGCCTAGTTATCCTCCATTTTTTTGGTCACTTAAGAAGGGCACTAGAAATTTTAATTTCCGATCCAATTAGTCCTCCCACGATATTTTAGGAGTACTGGGTCGATGCGACTAACCCTGGAAAAAAAATAAATAAAATAAGATAAACACGCATCCGTGATCTTTCTTCTGGTAAAAATGCAAAATTCCACATTTTTATAGATAAGAGCTTGAAACCTCTACAGTAGGGTTCTCTGATATGCTGAATATGATGGTGTGATTTTCATCAAGGTTCTATAACTTTTAGGGGGTCTCTCCCCCTTTTTTCGAAAATCAGCCAAATTTTCTCATGCGCATAACTTTTGATGGGTAGAACTAAACTTGATGAAAGTTATATATTTGTAATCAGCATTTAAATCTGATTTTTTTGATATATCTATTGGTATCAAAAATTTTATCTATTGGTTTTCTACTGTTTCGGTTACCACTGGGCCGGGTCGCTCCTTACTTACAGTTCTTTACCACGAACTGTTTGAAAGCTTGTTAGGAGTTTGACAAAAACTTAACAGGTTCAAACCAAATATCCAGCAACAGCAAGACTCTAACCCACATCCTCATGAACAAAGAATTTCAAATCCATCGTACTAACTACTCGGCTAGGAAGAGTTTTGTCAATTTGTCAATTGACTTAAATAGATTCGTCGATTTTTTAATAGATTTCAATAAAATTTATGGAGAATTACACATACAATTACAAAAGCAAAGGCGTATAAAAATTTAATTAGCGTGTAATGGCTGACACTACTATTAAGAAGTTACTGCAGCTCCAAGTCATATATCCTGTTTGTTCCACTCCTTCCCATAAAATAAAGGATCAGGACGGAGAACACGACGTTCGCCATCAAGTTGGTGGTATCGTCGGTAATAGTTAATTTACATATCCTATAAAATGTTTTAAGAATAAAACTGGAGATGTGATATGTACAATATGTTACAATAACCAGCACTAAGTCTTGTCCCTTAGCAACCATAAAGTTGTATGTGGTTACACATGTGCATTTTTTCCTAAGGAAAAAAATTCACCCGCGAAGACGAAAAGACTTTGTATAAACATTTTCAAAAAGATTCGAAGCATGGGCCTTTCCTTCCCATAGTTGGCTTATAAATATAAGCTCCATTTTTACAAAGTTCAATACGGAACTAGCCACCAAGCACGAATATATAGAATGTATGTAGGTTTTGCATGTAGAACTTTTCTAATTTTATAGATTTTCTAAATAAATTAATGAAGTGCAAAAACATTTGAGTAATGCAGTCAATTATTTCCAGTTCTTTTCGATGCAAAACTATGAATAGTATTGAACATACAAAGATTCAAATTGAGCAATTAAGTTACAACCTTTGTATGGGCTGAAACTTGAGGATTTTAAATAAGAAAAAAATGACAGAAGACATGGTTTCCAGAGACCTTGAAGTCGATACGTCCAAATCTAAAAATAGTGTATGGCTTGTTAAAGTCCCGAAGCACATATCGAGCAGATTGGAGAAGTCGAAATCGAATATGCCTGTTGCGACTTTGAAGATTGCTAAAAGTCCGGGTCAGAAGACATTGGTTTCTCTATCTCTCACAGAAGAAGCCTTGAGATTAGGAAGTGATTTGATACCAAAAGACTATAAGATGCTTAGTACTCCTATTCAGGATCAGTCTCTTGGTGATTTTTAAGAATATCGGCGGGATAAAAAAAAAGATTTCTTACCTGACGGTGTTAAAATATGTATGGCTGGGAAAGTGATGCAACGTTTAGAATGTGAGGCTGCTATGTCTGTGGAGTATATGACACTTAAAAAATGCTATACTTGAAGCTGCTAAGCCAGCGCGTATGACTCAGCCATTGGAGAGGGCGATTGTTAATCCAAAGTCAGTGTTTGCTCATAGAGAGCTTGTTGAATATGAACAGAGAAAGAAAGCTGAAGGAAAGAAACATCGTGACGATAAGAATGTGGTTACAGACAAACTGTTTAAGGCCTTTGGAAAGTCTAAGTACTACAATCTAAGAGACTTGGTTAAACTAACAAATCAACCGGTAATATATTTGAAAGATATCTTGAATGAGTATTGTGTCTATAATACAAAGGGTCCGCATAAATATACGTGGCAGCTCAAAAAAGAATATTCTAATTATACGGCCTTTGACGAATAGAAGTGCGTGGAAAGACTTATATGTGATTATTCCCAGAAATATGCAAGTTTTTCAAATTTCAATTCTGACTAAGTCCGCTTTTGGAGTTTTGAGGTTTTAAAATCATAGCATTCTGTGTATTCCCAAGTACATTGTCCAACAATGTAAATGGTCAAAAGGCTATCACAAGCTCTAATAGAGCCGAATTCGTTTCATATATCGAATAGGAAAGAAAGGCAAAACAAATAATATAGCAATAAAAGAAACACCAATCAAGCATAAAAATGATCAATAAAAATCTAACGCAAAAAAAACAAGTCCAATAACTAAAATGAACTTAGTGTGAATAGTGGAAAAAATGGAAACAGAAAGGGCGGGGGATAAAACAAAATCAACGGCAAGAAGAAAAACATTGCCTAATTCATGCTCAAAGTCAAACACCGTAAAATAAATATAAAAACACCTAAAATCACGCCAAATTAACTGTCAAAAAGAAATATTTACAATTAAAGAAAGGATTATTACAATTAAAAATCAAAGGATTTAAAATTAAAGGTCAGAAACGAAATATAGCATAAATAAATATTATAAAAGGGCACAATAAAAGTGACCAAAGACAGAGAGAGAAAAAAATGTCGCATGATTATTGTGTGCATACACCAACAACTAAAATAGGGAACGGAGGAGTTAATTTTAGTGCAGGGTATAGTTCAGGAATTATTTAGGCACTCCAGAATAGAGGGGTTAAAACTTTTCCGGATCCTCTCAGTAACGGTATGGATCGGTGATTACATTGGATTTGCCAAGGAAGCTAAGCGGGGGGTTTGGGGTCGAATGGGGTCGAGTAAATCGTGAAAGATGTCCTCAGTACGAGGATTAGACATTGCGGATTTAGCAAAACGCAAACAAATTTGTTCTCTCCTTTCTTTGAACGTGATAATACGTGCGGATTTAATGAGGAAGGAGTATGGAATTTTACTCTCTTTGTAGATGATCCTGAGCGAACCCTTTTGGACCGACTCAATTTTGTCGATAAGTTCGCTTGAAAGATGCGAATGCCAGATCGGACGTGCATTTTCTAATAGCGGCCAGATAAATGATAAATAAACACGGAGGGAATGCATCTTAGGGCAATTAAATTTTTTTTAAAGTTTTAACATAAATTATGAAAAATTTGCTTGTTTAACAGAATTTGAAACATGCGTGTCCCACTTAATACTATTTGAAATTGTGACACCAAGGAGTTTAACATTTTTCACAAGCATCTCGGGTGGGTTAGTGTCAATGAAAGCGGGAGTGGATTTCGAGAAATGTATCGTCATTATATTTGGTTTGTTGAATTTACTTTCATATTTAGGTACTTAGCTTCATCCGAAATAATAGTTAGGATTTTGAGGGGGTCACTTTTAATATTCTTGTGACTTACTTCAAGGATCTACAAGTAATCCACGTATTTCCACCTTTGCGGGAAATCCTTACCAATGTCTTGGATCATAACTAGAAATAAAAGATATATAAGGTTCCTTGAGGTATTCCACAATATATAGGGAGGGGGATAGAGAAAATATTTTTGTATTTTACAACTTGAGATCTATTTGAAAGAAACGATATAACAATATTTACTAACAGAGGATCAAGTTCAAAGTTAACCAGTAGTGAACAAATTAGGGTGGTGTGGTCAACCCGGTCAAAAGCTTTTTGGAAATTAACTAAGGCAAGGTTCAGCCAAACATTTGGTTTATCATGGTTACTTACGAAGGTATTTATTAAGTGCACAAGGTAATGGATGGTGGAAGTTTTCCTTAAGTTACCAAACTGCCGGGTGTAAATCTGTTGACAAATTTTAATTTTAAGCCAGTCACAGAGGTAACCTTCATATAGTTTGGATAAAACTGAAATGAGCGTAATGGGGCGATTGTCGGCGAAAGTCAGACTGGTGAATTTTTATGGGGCAGGTGATATGAAACCTTGTTTCCAGCAGATTGGGAATTTACCAAATTTTGTGATGTCGTTGAAAATCTTTGATAAAGGCACAGCAATTTTGTCTGAAAAGGCATTAATTAAGTCACCTGGGATGTCCAAGTGACAAGTATTGGATTTTCTAAGCTTTAGGATTTTATTTCTAATACCAGAGGGAGAAATAACGGAGAATGAGGTATTGGGAGGAGTAGTTGGACTTGAGCCAGTGAAAGGGGGGAGACTTTAAACGATGGAAGCAAGGCACAAGTTCAAATCGTTGACAGCCTTATTAGGGGGCTTAGGGAGATGAAAATTAAGTTCAGAAGGACTTTTTCCGCATATTTCTTTAATTTTTCGGTGCCATTGCTTGGGCTTGTTAGAAAATAGATCTTTGTATTTGCTATTATAATAATAAGATTTCTACTCATCAGATCTCTACTAATCAGATTCATCACTTCTAATTTCTACTATAAACAATTTTATCCACAACAACCCCTCTCCGATAATATCCGCTTTCAAATTTATTCCAATGAAGACTACTCTATGGACATGTCTTCGACATTTATAAGTTTACAAATGAAAGTCCGGAAATCCGACAATACATTGCCAATTCCCGCCGATAGAATATCCTATGAAAACTGTATATTACATAATTTTGGGCAATGGAATGGACTATTACAAAGGTCGTTCATCAATGTCTGGCTATGGTCTTGGCATTTGGTTTGCTAAGCTCTTTTGCTCTGCACTACTTCTGGCTAGAAAATATATTGTACCGGCTGCGACAGATTTTGCATCCTCTACACTATACGATTGGGGCTCTGGCAAGGACTTTAAAAAAAGTGCATCGGAAAATCTTATGTCCAGTGCGCGAACTCTTGGCGAACAATTGAATTCTCAACAAAATGAAAAAGGTCTAAAAAGGTCGAGAAACAATGCACCACTGATCATTCTCTACTCAGGTCAGAAGCTAAAGACATCACCCCTGTAAAAAAAAGAAGGAAAAAAACGACGCATAGAGCAAACAGTAGAAGAAGAAGCCCCAGGAAGAGAATTGTTAGATCGAAACTGGATTTCTTTTCATAGATGGCATAGCTACCGCATAAGGATTCCCAACCTTCAATCAATTCATCTTTAAATCTATTCAATGCAGAAAATGTTGATGTGAGTGTAAAACATGGATACTATAAACAATTTTATCCACAACAACGCCTCTCCGATAATATCTCCTTTCAAATTTATTCCAATACCAGTTTCTCAACATTTATGTAGACAATCTACGTCTGAACAACTTTATGGTGGAATATATCCTCTCAGACCTGTATAATATAGATTTTAGTGCCCTACGAGTGAAGTGCTTAAAAAATGTATGTGAATTTGTTTATTAATAAAGGAAAAATGTATACAACAATGTCTTTATTCTTCACTTTAGATTTCTTCTTTGGTATATAGGCAACTGTCGAGAACCACTAATGCTTGTAGATCATTTGAATTCACGGTATATTGATCTTGATTGGATGCAAAGTCAGGGTCACATTTTCTACAGTATAATGTAACTTCACTCTTGTCGTATCTCTTTGTATAGTCAATGATACTATTTGCATTCATATTGTAAAATTCACGTGTTTCAATCTGTCTATATGAAGCAATATCACATACAGCAATATCAGCAATATCAAATGGTAAAGCAATATCACCATTTTCAAATGGTGAATCACATTCGGTAACTGCCAAATAAAAACCACTAGGTTTATAGTCATAATTGGCAGTGTCGTTGCAACGATGACGTAGAAACCAAATTGTCTTGTTACCCTAACAGTTGAATCGTAGACCTGATTCTTCCTCCCAGAATAATTTAAATCCACGACGATACCAATCTCGTAGAAATAAACTAAAATCACGTTTGGGTTCTTTCCAATCATACCGGGATAAGTATTCTCCCACTGATCACATTTGTCATATTGGCAATTGGAGCATAGATGTCCTCTAAGGTGAGAGTCACAAATCTCTTCAAGACATGAATTATAGCCTTTAATTTGTATTGCATATCCTCTCTGTAATTTACAGGGATTGCATAATTTGCACTTTTCATTATACTTATCAATAATTGTACAATTCTCACATGATGACCAACTCCAAAGGGTGTGCATACATAGTGGACATGTATAGAATATTGCTGGTTTTCGATGTCAACTCTCTCACAGCTAAAAAGAAACTGAATAACGTTCGATAAATTCAGAGGTAAATGGGAGAGGAGTAACTCTGTGGAGTTACATAACCGCTTTCAAAGGGGGAGCCATCTACATAGAACCTATGGCAATGTTTTCAAAAGTATACCCACGATATTATTTTGCTTAGTTTCAATTAATATATCAATAAATTGAGTAAAGGCATTTGAGTCACATTGTAAAAGCTTCATACAATAGTCCAGTTGGGGAGAATCAGTTTTCATTATATTGTCAAGTGTCCCTTGTGAGAATATCTTCCGTTGAATGAATAACTCGAGAAAATTGTCATCCAGAATCAAATGTTTTTCCATAATCACAAGATTCGACCTAATTCTCTTTTTCTCAAATTTATTCATTTTTCAATCCTATCACTCTCACTGCTGACTCTAGACTAACCATGATTCGTTCTACTTCAAGAATATTCGATAGCCTAAAATTCTAACATAAAGAAAAGGGTGACATTTTCGATTTCGAAACAATTTTATTGAGCGTGTTTAATTACAACAACAATATATATTACACATGTACAATTAGCGATATAACTTATTGTCCTCTGTATGCTCTACCATTGCATTTAAAGCACTTTGAAGTCTATTCACATGTGCTATATCAACTTTTGCAGCGAAGCATAATTGATTCTCCATTTTAAATTTGCTGAAAGATAATACATATCTTGCATATACTTCATCCCATTCAAGACAAATGTTTGGTGCTCTTGTATCATTGCTGCTGCTGCTACCAGCTTCTAATAGTGTAAACATTCCACTCATTATTACAAATATATCTTAATGAATAAAGTCAAACTGTTCTCACTCCTTGAATTCTATTCTCACACTAGTAGCAACTATAGAAAAAATCCTTCCCTATATTCACTGCGATCTTGTCCCGTTCGTATTTTGGACTCCCTGATTGGCCTAGAAAGAGACACGTGATCCTATCCTGTTAGACACTCTTATCCAGCAATGATGTTAACTCCCGTTTGTTTCCATTAGGCTTAGAAAAATCAAAAAAGTTGACCAACAAACAGAAAAGAACATTGAAACAACCTCAAACCATATAACCAACAAACCATTTAACCATCAACAAACAGAACAGAACTAAGAAACAACATCAAACAATATAACCATCAAACCATATAACCGACAAACACTATAACCATCAAACACTGATTGGCAATGTTGTGCCGTCTGTATTCCAAGTTTCTGATTGGCCTAGAAAGAGGCACGTGATCTTGTACCGTTATACTCGATTATAGATGGCAGCAGGGATACCCCATCTGTGCTGGCACTGTCATAACTACTACTGTTGTCCAATACTCCTATATAGGAAATTAACTGTCCCTCGGCTTGAACAAGAAGGAAAATATGTTGGTTTGAAATTAATAAAAGTGGCCGAAACCACGATATTCTGCCTCGAGGATATCTTTTTCTTTTCTTTTTTTTTCTTTTCCTAAGATAGCGGGGCACTGGAACTTTGTAGAGCCCCGTTTAATGGCTCGTCTTAACGGAAATTTCTGCATCTAGTGCCTTTTACAATTAAAAAACAAAATGTTTTACAATAGAATCACTTTTTACAAAAAAAATGTTTTTTTATGTATAAGCTTGATGAATAGTGATCATAATCGTAGGTTGTAACCATATATGACGTAATAATTAAATGCAATATTTCACACACATTTATCTTTCAACATCCGCGTTGCAGCTGTAGGCTGCAGCCTTATAAGAAATCCGGGTTGCAGCAGTAGCTAGCAACCTGGTAAGAGACGATCACGTCCAATATTAAGACATAAAAAAACATAACTCCTAAAAAAAGAAACAGATGAAAACAAAAAATACACCATTAGAACTGCCTTGTTTGAAACCCCTATATAGGAAACTTTCAGTCCCTTGGGTTGAAGAGCAAGGGAAATATGTTGGCATGAAAATCAAGAAAAGTGGTAACTACTACTGCATTCTGCCTAAACGGCATCTTTTTTTTCTTTTTTCTTTTATACAGATAGCTTGGAACCGGAACATCGTAGAGAGTTTTTTAATGGCTCATTTTAAAGGAAATTAATGAAGGTTAAAAAACCTTTTGTAATTAAAACAATTTATTTTTAAAATAGTACATTAAAAGACGATCATTGGAATAACAAATCGTATATATTCGATTTAGTTATCTACTACTTTATTTTATTGTTGAAGAAATTATGCTTTGTTGTAATCCCAGGTATGAAATAAATAAATCGGATGGTTGAACCCTTCCCCGATAATATTAGCAAAAGAAAGCCTAAACCTATTTAATTACATCTACATCAGGTTATTAGATCATTATATTTCACAAAAGAATCTTTTTCCTTTTTCTCTCTTAAGGTTTGTGAAGGTTTCAAACAAATTTTCAAAGAATAAGGTTAAAAGGTGTTTTGAAAAAGAAGTGAGGACTGTGAGTTAATAATCAAAGTAAAATGGCCAACATTTTTTAATTTTTAGATACTTCAGTTGGAGTAGTAGAAACGATTCTTAATGTATGGTAATTTGTGTTTCTAGCTAATCAACCAATTGGCAAACAGGGGTCGTATGGTGATTCCTGCTGCACGAACAAGAAATCGACAAGATTTTCAGGTGATTGATAATAACGAAGAGGGAAAACAGATAAACAAAAATGAGTGGGTGTTCAATTTGTCCCTCTCTGTGACAAAGACAGTCAGCTAGGAATAAGATATGATTGATTAATATATAACTGAGATGCCCCAAATTTTCGTAGGTATTAACGCTTTTGTTCAAAAACAAGTCACAAGACGTCTTGTCCATACATGCCATACATGCCTTTAGGGCATAACTTAGAACGCCTTTCGCCTGGCCCCGGGGGGGTTGTATTGACACCGGATTTTTTCTTATCCGACCTTTGAACTATTTTTTTTAGCAAAATGTCTATCTAAAAATTTTCATCAGATGGGTTTGGAAAAAGAAGGCGTGGGGGAGGGGGCTAGTTGCCCTTGGATCTCTTTTGACTATTAAAAAGTGAACTCAAGCATTCAATTTCCAACAAAATGAGCCCTCTCTGAAGTTTATACGAGCATCCGTTTCATAAGAAACATATATGCCCCAGGGCATAACTTACAACGCTTGCCCCCGTGCCCTGGGTGGTTTTGTCGACACCTGAGTTTTTTATCTGACTTTTGAACAATTTTTAACTTAATGGCTATTTAACAATCTTTATCGGATGCATTTGGTAAAAGAAGGTCGTGGGGAGGGCTAGTTGCCCTCCAATCTCGTTTGACTCTTTCCAATCGTTTGAAAATTTCCAATCAAATCAGCCGTCTTTGAAGTTTTATACCAGCACCCCTTCCATAAGAACCATATTTTCAAACAAAATAGCTAGCTCAAAATTTTTATCGGATGGATTTGAGAGAAAATGGCGTGGGGGGGGGCTGTTTATCCTCCGGTATCTTATGACGCTTAAAACATGAACTAGAAATTTCAATTTCCAATCAAATGAGCCCTCTCTGAAGTTTATACGAGTATTTCTTCCATGAGAACCATATATGCCCCCTAGTGCCTTTCTTAATCAAAATAAAAAAAATTAAAGATAGAATCAATTTTTACAAAAAAACTGCATGTTTGATGTCTTTTAATACTGCAGTTTTTTCAAAGATATTTGATTTTTTAAGCAATCACAACCATATATGAAGTAAAAAGTGACGTGACGTAATATCTAACACTGATTGTGTACTAATAACCATATTTGACGTAATGAGTGACATTACGTAAAAATTAAAAAAAATCAATTTTTTATTTTATTTTACTTTTCATCTGGGTTGCAGCGGTAGCTTTCAACCTAGTAGGAGACGTTATATTAAAGAACGAACTATAGCCTATAGTAACTGAACTACAAATAGCATGCTTACTAAAAGGTGTGTATAGGTGTGTGGAGCGGTTTTATAGTAAAATTACGTTAAAAGACGATCATTGGAATAACAAACCATGACATATATTGGACTTAGTTAGCTACTTGATACACTAAAATACGATCTTTGGAATAGCAAATCATAGCATACAATGGACTTAGTTAGCCGCTTGATTGTTTGAGGTTCGTCTCTTACTATTTCAAAGAAGAAAAAGCCGCAGCTTTTTTCTGTTTGTTGTCATCATTACCAATAATCTGTTCAGGAAACTTAGACCATCGTGGCTTTGTAAAGAGGAAAACTAGTTTTTGAGATATTATTGAGAGATCAAGACGATCATTGGAATAGCAAACCATAGCATACATTGGACTTAATTAGCTACTTGATTGTTTGAGGTTCGTCTCTTACTATTTCAAAGAAGAGAAAGCCGCAGGGTTTTTCCTGTTTGTTATCATCATTACCAATAATCTGTTCAGGAAACTTAGAGCACCGTGCTTGGAAAAGAGGAAAAAAATTTTTTTTAGAAAAATGTTCAAAGAGTTCGTCGAACTGTATAGTAAGAGCGACTCGTCTCAATAGTATCCGAAACTCTAAGAAACGGAATTTTAATATCAATAGATACATCAGAAGGATCGAATTTTTATGCTGATTTTAAATATGTAAATTTTGTTTAACCCATCATGAAGTTCAGTTTTGCCCATCATACATTTAAGAATGAACCTTAGTCCATAGTAACTGAAGTATTATAACGAATCATACAGATGATGAATTTTCCTTAAGAATTTTCCGATTTCCTGCCTGACAAGGGGAAATGCTTTCGATTGTATTGTATAAAGGATCAGTCAAGTAAATCTTAAGCAGTTCTTTTTCTTTTCCTGCTCAGACAGGCTTGCACTGGAACATCATAGAAAGCTGTTTAATAACTAATTTTAAAGGAAATTGAAGTGGCTAAAAACCTTTTGTAGTTGAAAAAATTAATTTTCAAAATTTAATCAATTTTCTACGAAATTTTTATTAAGGACCGTTATCGTCTCTTACTAAGCTTTTAGCCACCGCTGCAACCCGAATTTTAATTATAAATTTTAAAAATATAATTATATTTTTAAAATTAATTTTTCTTTAATTTGAAAAAGCCCTAGATGTGGCAGTTTCTTTAAAATTAGCCATTAAACATCTCTCTACGATGTTCCAGTGCCCCGCTATCTGAGGAATAGAAAAAAAGAAAGAAGATACAATATATGCAGAATATCGTAGTTGTGGCCATTTTTCTTGATTTTTTACATAGAAGATCGATGTAATTCATCATAAATGGGATCAGTCAATCCCATATAAAAGTCATTTTAAAGTCTAGACAATTCATATATTTTTAAATCAACGTTCAGTACTTATGGCTTTCTGGCCCACCACGACCAAATCCCCCTGGCCCAAAGAGTAAAGCATAGCATGGAACATGACAGTAAGGCTTCCCTTCTCTTTGAGCATGACTTCCAGGAATTAGAACTTTATTGCATTTTTCACACCTCAAACAATGCCTATGCCATTCTTTATTAAGCGAAACTTTCCTTTCAGCAAAATACACAGGTTTATTACAACGCGGACAATTTGGCATCTTCAATATTATTTATGTATTGGTCTAAAATGACGAGTTAATTTCACGCGTCGAGGATAATTTATTCAAAATCCTTGGGGGGGGGGTCAAATCTGGAGCCAATTTTCCCAAATAAAGTGCAAATGAAAAAGGTAAAGATCATGGTTGCAGCGCCAGCTGCAACCTAGTAAAGATTGAACAACAGCCCATAGTAACCAAAAATTGAATCCGGGTGGCAGCGGTAGCTAGCAACCTAGTAAGAGAAGATCACGTCCAATGTTAAGAAATATAAAAACCCATAGTTCCTAAAAAGTCAGATCAAAACAAAAAGTACACCATTAGAACCGCCTTGTCTGAAACCCCTGTATAGGAAACTTTCTGTCCCTTGGCTTGAACTGCAAGGGAAATATCTTGGCTGGAAAATCAACAAAAGTGGCATATACTACAACATTCTGTCTAAACGGGATATTTTTTTTTCTTTCTTGTTATCCAGAGATAGCTTTGCACTGGAGCATCGTAGAAAGTTGTTCAATGGCTCATTTTAAAGGAAATTAATTGGGTTAAAAACCTTTTGTAACTAAAACAAATTATTTTAAATCAGAATAAATTTTTCCACTAAAAACTGTATTTTTTATGTATTTCCATACTGCTGTCTTTTCAAAGACATTTGATTTTTGAAGCAATCAAACAGTTCGTGGTAAGGTTGTATTTTAAACTTTATATTCCATAGATAGCTTAGCACTGGAACATCGTAGAGAGTTGTTCAATGGATCATTTTCAAGTAAATTAATAACAATCAAGGACGTATCCAAAGGGTTTAGTGGGTTTGAACCCCCCTCCCCCAAAATGTTTTTCAGATTCATAATAACAAATATAAAATGAATAAAACAAAATTGAATATAAAAAAATATACAAAAATGAATATGAACAACGTTTTTATGCGTTTTTGAAGCCTTTATAATAAAGAACGAATATTTTACCGATTATCTACTAATAACCATATATGACGTAATAAGTAACATGACGTAATATCTAAAATATTTATGGTGTCTGAACAATAGTTTTTATCTTTTAATTTAGACTAGAAAAATACCTGAAAATTTAAAAATTAGTTTAATTTTTGTTAGGTTCTTAACATTTGATACGTGAATTAAACATTCAACTAATGGTTACATAATGGTTTCAATCAAACAAGCTGCACGCAAGTTAAAAAAAAAGTACTACCAAAAAAACAGAGATAGCATCTTGAAAAGAAAAAAGCAAAGGTATTCAACCGACCAGGCGTATCGAGAAGTAATAATTGATAGTGACAAACAGCGTTATTATAATGATGTAGTTTATAGACATGCGAAACTTGAGACAGCCGAACAAAAGAGTAAGGAACGGTATGATAATGATGAAGATTACAGAGAAGCAACAATTGAGCAGGCTAGACAAAAGATCAAGGAGCGTTATCACAATGATGATGATTACCGAAAAATATATAAGAAAAAAGTTGCTACCAGAATAATGGGTAGATACTGGGGTGACAAAAGCTATAATGAAAAAATTAAATTCTCTGCGAGGTTGTACCGAATAACGCATAAGAACAAAGAGAAAAATTACATTCAGAAATACAAGAAGATGGCAAAAATGCAGGCTGATCTTTGTAAATTGAGAAATTACATAAAGGACCGATATAGTTCATCATAAATGGTATTTGTCAATTAGGTTTTTTTTTATATAATTATCCATTATTATGAAAAAAGCAGTAATTTTTGGGGGGTTTTACATAAAGGACCGATATAGCTCATCATATCCGGGTTGCAGCGGTAAGTAGCAACCTAGCAAGAGAGGATCACGTCCAATGTTAAGAAATATAAAAAGCCCGAACTCCTAAAAAAAAGAGTCAGATCAAAACAAAAAGTACACCATTAGAACTGCTTTGTCCGAAACCTCTATAAAGGAACCTTACCGCTCTTTTGCTCGAATAACAAAGAAAATATATTGGCTTGGAAATCAAGAAAATTGACTTTAACCACGTTTTTCTCGACAAACGGGATATTTTTTTTCTTTCTTCTTCTTCTTCTTCTTCTTTTCCACAGATAGCTTGGCACTGGAAGATCGTAGAGAGCTTTTCAATGGCTTATTTAAAGGAAATTAATTGGGTTAAAAACCTTTTGTAACTAAAACAAATTATTTTTAAAACAGGATGAAATTTTACACTAAAAACTGTATTTTTGATGTCTTTTCGTACTGCTGTCTTTTCAAAGATATTTGATTTTTCAAGCAATCAAACAGTTCGTGGTAAAGTTGTATTTAAACTTTATATTCCATAGATCCAGGTTGCAGTGGTAGCTAGCAACCTAGTAAGAGACGATCACGTCCAATGTTAAGAAATATAAAAACCCATATTTCCTAACAAAGGAGTCAGATCAAAACAAAAAGTAAACCATTAGAACCGCCTTGTCCGAAACCTCTGTATAGTAAACTTTCTGTCCCTTGGCTTGAACAGCAAGGGAAATATATTGGCTTGAAAATCAAGAAAAGTGGCAGCTACTGCAACATTCTGCCTAAACGGGGTATTTTTTTCATTTTCTTTCTTATCCAGAGGTAGCTTGGCACTGGAACATCGTAGATAGTTGTTCAATGGGTCATTTTAAAGAAAATTAATTGGGTTAAAAATCTATAGAAACTAAAATAAATTATTTCTAAAAGAGAATAAGTTTTTCCACCAAAAACTTCATTTTTGATGTCTTTTCACACTGCAGTCTTTCAAAGATATTTGATTTTTTTACATTAAAAGACGATCACTGAAATAACAAACCATTTCATATATTGGACTTAGTTAGCTACTTGATTGTTTGAGTTTCGTCTCTTACTATTTAAAAGAAGAAAAAGCCATAGGCTTTTTCCTGTTTGTATTTATAGTACAAAAACGAACTCAAGTCCAAAGAAACTGAACCCTGTGGTTCATTTTTACATTAAAGAACGAACTACAGTAACTGAAGTATTATGCATTACTAGCATCCTAACTTTCTTAGCTTCCTGATTCTCTGAAGTTTGGCTCTTACTATTCAAGCCAAAAAAAATCATAGGCTTTTTCCTGCTTGTAATAAGTTATATCCTGGTTGCAGCGGTAGCTAGCTACCTAGTAAGAGACGATCACGTCCAATGTAAAGAAATATTTTTTTTAACATTTTTTATATAAAAACCCATAAGTCCTAAAAAAGAGTCAGATCAGGACAAAAAGTATACCATTAGAACCACCTTGTCCGAAATGCCTGTATAGGAAACTTTCTGTCCCTTGGCTTGAACAGTTAAGGAAATATATTGGCTTGAAAATCCAGAAAAGTGGCAGCTACTACAGCATTCTGCCTAAACGGCATCTTTTTTTTCCTTTTCCATAGATAGCTTGGCACTGGAACATCGTAGAGAGTTTTTCAATGGCTCATTTTAAAGGCAATTAATGGGGTGAAAAACTTTCGTAACTGTACCATGAGTAAGATGCGATGTATTTAAAATACCAAAATAAAGTTCCTTCTTTCTAAAAATAATTCCGATTTCCTATAATTAAGTTAAACGTAGTTTCAAAAATGAAGTCCTTAATCAGCAAAGATAAAAAGTGCAGTAACCCCAGACAATGAACAGCACTATCCAGGCTTAAGATTTTCCTAAGAGAGTGAGAAATAAAAAAATATGCTACGTACGATATTTCTAAGGAAGTTTAAATGGCAAAAACCATGTGAACGCCTGAATCATCAGAAATATCTAAAAGGAAATATTGGACGAAAGATTTACATCCTTGGTCCACACGAGCCAATGGCGAGCCAGTCCTCACGACGCAGGACTGAAAAGCTATGTTTGATAGTGGGGTAGATGTGCTTTTTAAGATGAGTAGTAAATCAGATCTAGAGAGAGATTCGTAAATCAGATTGGGGAGGATTCAGACGAAATTCTCATATTCTTGTCACCGTTATTGTCATTTGAAGTGACCCATTGCTGTGCACCTAAGTATGTAAGTTCAATAAATCTATTGTCTTTTTTATCTGTGTTTATTTCATTTTATATGTCTGCATCTAGTCTGATAATAGGTAATTAGTTCGTATGTCTCCAAGGTAAATGCTCCCAATGGAATCAGATCTCCAGACAGCTCGAGAAAAAGAGGTCACGTTTACATGGCTGTACATTTCATTTTCACTCAATAATTGAGCGTGGCGCAGGCCTTGTTGGCACAATCTCCAGCGCTATAAGCGGCGCTATCGGAGAAATTACAAGGAGTAAGTTCACGACCTTTGGGCATAATATAGCCTTTGACGCGGTCGGTATTTAGTACCACATATAGTATAGCCAGCCTATTGTTTCATCCCTACAAATACCAAAAATTGTCATCGGCACAGCTTGGAAAAATGTTTCTAACCCCTGTTAGCCTATAATTATTCGAGCCTCTGAAGTCAGATCTGATTGTGCCGTGGAAACAAAGCTCTGAGACGTCAGATTTCTATCACCACAAATATCAATATTCTTCTATTGCTACAAACACTAATATATTTTTTCTATCGCTACAAATGGCACGGTCGGTAGGATATAAACAAATATGCTACGTACGATATTTCTAAGGAAGTTTAAATGGCAAAAACCGTGGATTAGTAATCAGATCTAGAGAGAGATTCGTAAGTCAGATTTGGAGGGATTAGTAAATCGGATCTAGAGAGGGATTCGTAAATCAGATTGGGGAGGATTCAGACGAAAGTCTTATATTCTTGTCACCAGTATTGTCATTTTAAGTGACCCATTGCTGTGCACCTAAGTATGTAAGTTCAATAAATCTATTGTCTTTTTTATCTTTGTTTATTTCATCTTAAATGGCTGCATCTGTCTGCTTCGATTCAAATACTAAAATTTCCATCGCTACAAATGGCGCGAGTCGGAAATTTGAGGAAAACTGCGAACTAATTAGGCTATTTAAATTTAATTATTGGAGAGATGCAGACATATAAGTAAAGTGATTAGGCCTATTGCCGCTAAGCTACTACAGGGAAACCCTTTAGAATATCTCATAGGAGATAATAGCCTCCCCCAAAATAAGTTAAGTGAAAAAATTAATTTATTTTGAGTTGATTCAATGCTTGTATACATATATACTATATTTTTATTTTCTTTAAGTTCTAACTGGTGGAAGTTGGGAAAACTGAGTCGAGTTGACTAAATAAAAGTTGTATATTGAAACAGAAATGGCTTTGTCAAAGGAGGAAGGTAAATGGACTTCGCTTTTAGCGGCGCTCGAATTAGCAAAACTTCGAGCAGCTTTGCTTGAACTTTGGCTATTAGAAATAAATTTGTATCCGCTCAAAGGGTTGGATACAATAGAAAAAATGGAGAAAAGGCTCAATGAAGAATGGTAAAATGAAAAAAAAAATAGTATTCAGTTTTTAACAAGTAGAAGCAAGTGTATAATTAGTAGTTATTTTAGTGTTAGTAATAAATACAATGAAGTAGTGTCGTATATTACTAAATAATAAAGTATTTGTACCGTGAATTGAAAGAATAAAATAAAAGATAATACGTAAAGAAAAACAAAATCTAGCGGGACCGATGAAAAGTTGGTAGAAACAGAAGAATTTTAGGCATAATAGTAACAAATGGGGTCTGTTGGGGTTCCACCCCTGTTTCTTTTCCTTTCAGATAAATGACCTATTTTCGTTTCTTTAATTACATTTGCTTATAGTATAATTTCAAAAGACAGGTTAAATTCCCGTTACTAAGCGATAGTGGTTTTGCAATAGGTAAGCTGTGAAACAAGGTTATTTTTATACTTCCTGGTTGGGAGTCATTGAAACATAAATCTAAGAGGTAAAATTGGGTTTGAATAAGGAGGTAGCTGATTGGCTGGGCCAATTGACGGTCCACCCATACAAACAGTGCTGTACAAATTATTATTTTGTTTTAGT
>JAQQPU010016448.1:0-19877 GCA_029168905.1 Artemia sp. Kazakhstan ARC1039
AAGCTAGGTCAAGTAACAAATTACCTGAGTTAACAACCCCTTCAGGGTTACCTTAATTGTTAATCAGTTTAATCCTTTTTTTTCTCCACCGTCATACAATCCAATCACTAATTAGAATCATTCACACTCCTATTATTCAAAACATTAATTAATATCGTTCATAGAGTCCAATTTACGAATTCCTTATCCCTTTTTGCAAAAATGTCAAATACTCACTCTCTTTGAAAAACCAAACCAGACTATACCCATCAAACCAGGCTATACCCATCAAACTAGACTGTACCCACCAAACCAGATTATACCCACCAAACCAGACTGTACTCACCAAACCAGATTATACCCACCACACCAGATTATACCCACCAGAAACCTGTCTGGTTGACCTAATTGCTATACGTCTCCGCAAAATAGTACCATGGTTACTACTAACCCTCAGGGCAAGAGTTTTAAGTTATACCCTAGGGGCATATATTGTTTTTATAGAAGGCGTTGTCGTAGAAACTTCAAAGGGGGCTCATTCGATTGGAAATCGAGAGTTCTAGTGCCCTTTTTAATAGTCGAAAATGATTGGAGGGCAACTAGCCCCCCCACGCCCATCATTCCCCCAAACAAATCCAATTAAAATTTTGAGATATCCATTTTGTTCAGTGTTGTTGATTTCCAGATAGAAAATAGATTTTTGAGGAGGACACTCCCCCACAACCCTCAAGCAAGAGTTTTAAGTTATGCCCTGGGGCATATAAAGTTTTTATAGAAGGTGTTGTCGTAGAAACTTCAAAACAGGCTCATTCGATTGGAAATTCAAAGGGCTAGTGCGCTTTTTAGTAGTTAAAAGTGATTGGAGGGCAACTAGCCCCCCACGCCCATCATATCCCCAAACACATCCAATCAAAATTTTGAGATAGCCATTTTGTTCAGCGTAGTTGATTTCCAGATAGAAAATATGTTTATGAGGAGGACATTCCCCCTCAACCCTCAGAGCAAGGGTTTTAAGTTATGCCCTGGGGGCATATAAGATTCTTATAGAAGGCGTTGTCGTAGAAACTTCAAAGGGGGCTCATTTGATTGGAAATCGAGAGTTCTATTGCCCTTTTTAAACTTTAAACTTCAAAAAAGGCTCATTCGATTAGAAATTCAAAGGGCTAGTGTCCTTTTTAAGAGTAAAAGTGATTGGAAGGCAACTAGCCCCTCCCCACGCCAATCATTCCTGCAATCACATTCAATCAAAATTTTGGGATAGCCATTTTGTTCAGTGTAGTTGATTTCTAGATAGAAAATTTATTTTTGACGAGGAAACTCCCCCAAAACCCTTAGGGCAAGGGTTTTAAGTTATGCCCTGGGGGCATATAAGGTTTTTATAGAAGGCGTTGTCGCACAAACTTCAAAAAAGGCTCATTCGACTGGAAATTCAAAAGGCTAGTGCCCTTTTTAATAGTCGAAAGTTATTTGAGGGCAACTAGCCCCCCCCCCACGCCAATAATTCCCCCAAACACATCCAATCAAAATTTTGAGATAGCCATTTTGTTCAGCGTAGTTGATTTTCAGATAGAAAATATGTTTTTGAGGAGTAAACTTCCCCACAACCCTCAAGGCAAGGGCTTTAAGTTATACCCTGGGGAGCATATAAGGTTTTTATAGAAGGTGGTGTCGTAGAAACTTCAAAAAAGGCTTATTCGATTGGAAATTCAAAGGGCTAGTGCCCTTTCTAACAGTCGAAAGTAATTTGAGGGCAACTAACCCCCCTCTCACGCCCACCTTTTCCGCAAACACATCCAATCAAAATTTTGAGACAGCCATTTTATAACGTAGTGTTAAGTTCTGGAAATTAGGTCTTTGAGGTTGACAACTCCCCCAAAGCCCTCATTGCAAGGGTTGTAATTCAAGGATTCTCCAAATCCTTCCCATTATTTCTTATGGAAGGGATGCTCGTATAAACTTGAGAGAGGGCTCATTTGACTGAAAATTGAAAGTTCTTGTTCACTTTTTAAGAGTCAAAAGAGCTTGGAGGGTAACTAGCCCCCCTCCTCTACGCCCTAAATGTATCAGATAAAAATTTTGAGATAGACATTTTGTTAAAATAATTCAAAGTTCTGATAACAAAAAACTCCGGTGTCGACATAGCCACCCAGGGCCCGGGTGTAGTGCTGATATTAATGTAAATTAATAAATGAATTTCTGCTGGGTGGAATTTAACGCGGGGGAATTATCAGCAGGAAAACAAAATGTTCTTTCAGGGGGGAGGAATTTTCCAGGGGTGGGTTTTCCAAATGTGGATTATTCAGGGAGGGGACGACTAAACCCATTCGATAATATTCTAAATTTTACATCTGAAAGTAACGGGAATAAAGAATCAACGAAATGTCAGAGATGGCACTTCAGGTTCCTTTAGACAATTTTGTTCGTGTCTTGAAAAAAGACATTTTCAAAAGACAGTTAATTTTCATTTGTATTAATTTCTCTGTGGCTGCTCAATTATGCATGTGAGGGGGATACTTCCCCCCACCTCTGTGTACGCTAAGATTTCTGTTTTCATCTCAAGGCTTATATGAACGCAATGCGATAAAAGAATAACTCAAAATAACATATATAGAATAATATATGCACATAACACGGAACAATTAATCAAAATTGCACATTATGAGTTGAGGCTCACCCAAATGATAGCCCAGGGGGCTCACCATTCCATAATCTATGAAATCAATCCTGAAATAACTGAAAATAATGTATTTTTGAGTATTTTAACGTCTTCCACAACTCAAACGGTCCAACATTCTACAGCCCATTGAGTCTGTCTAACGTTCTAAATCCGGAACGGAGGAGGTAAGTGAAGTTGCGCCTCGTATTGGATGAGTCTCCAACCTCCCCCTTCCCCTCTCCTACTGTCGACGCTAAAGTTTTCTTCTTTATTCCAAGTACGCCGCCCCCACCCCAAAGACTTTAATAAGGTAAAGTTTTGTATGGGAAGAACACATACTAAATCTATTATAATTATCCAATTATAAGGTTAAAATACATACTCTGTGATGGATGCAAAATTGCTTTGGCACACAAAATCCTATTAAGGTCAATTCCAAACCGTCGTCAACCCTTTGTGTCAGCAAGTGAAATGGTCTAAAACCCCTTATTGGAGCTATTTTTTCAATCCATTCATTGTTGTCAATCGCTGTCCACAAGTTATGCAAGCTGTCTATTGTTCACATATAAGGTTTTTATCAAAGAGGTAATCGTATACACTTGGAAAAAAACCTTATTCGATTTGAATTGAAAGTTCTAGATCTGTTTTTTAAAGTCAAGAATAATCGTAAAGTAAGCACCCCCCCATGCCATAAAAACTTGAAACTTTTTGCAATCAAAAACGAACAAAAATCAATTTAAAAAAACTTTCGGAAAAATAAGTTTTTCAAAGAAAAGTAAAGGCTATTTTAAACTTAAGCTCAGGAGATACAAATACCTGTTAAAATTTAAACTGAAAACGACCAGAAATTACTATTAAAGAATAAATGAAACCCAAAACGAACAGGAATTAAATAAACAGTTAAACAGTTTGAATCGAATAAAAATAACTACAAACAAGAGTTTGGGTAACGCCTCACTGCAGAAGTCTAAAACCTACTGCGTCATTGGTGCTTTACTGAAAACAAATTATATTACAAATGTTTTCTTTTGTACTTAATACTGAAAATAAATATTAAATTAGAGTAAAATTTTGAACGGATGAGCGTTTAGCACTTAATATCATTATGCATCAAATATTCAGTTTAATTTAGTAGTTCTTTTCAAGATTGGTCAAGACAAATATAGTTTCACTACAAACAAAATTTGGATACTGCCCCCTTCTTTAACTGTAAAAACCTAAAGCCTTCTGCGTCATTGGCGCTTCACTGAAAACATATTACTCGTATATTACAAATTTATTCTTTCCCAGTTCTTACAGCATTGAAAATGAAAGCAAAAATTACAGTGAAAAAATTTTTATAACTGATGGATCTTTCAACAATTAATATAATTATATATGTAATGTTCATTTTGGTTTTGTTTATACTTTCCAAGACTGTTCAAGACTCATATAGTTTTCAGTAAGGCGCCAATGACACAGTAGGTTTTAGGCTTCTGCAGTGAGGCGATACCCAAACTCTTTTTGGTAGTTATTTTTATTCGATTCAAACTTGATTTGCATATTCAATTTAAGTGTCACTCGTTTTAAGATTTATTTGTTCATTTACATTAATATATATTGTATGTGTGTTCGCATTGATTGTTTATTTAATTTCTGTTCGTTTTAAGTTTCATTTATACTTTAATAACAAAATATTTTTTTCATTTTATGCTTGATTTTCATATTCAATCTAAGCATTACTCGCTTTAAGATCTATTTATTCATTTATATTATTACTTGTTGTATGTTTTTTTGCTATGATCGTTTATATAATTTCTGTTCGTTTTGGGTTTCATTTATTCTTTAAAAGTAATTTCTGGTCGTTTAGAGTTTGAATTTTAACAGGTATTTGTATCTCCTGAGCTTAAGTTTAAAATGACCTTTACTTTTCTTTCAAAAACTTATTTTTCAGAAAGTTCTTTTTTAATTAATATATCAAAAAGGTAAATTTTATATTCAAACAATTAAGACGTTTGCATACGAAAATGACATGGGGCATTACTATTTTCAAAAATAATTTAGAGACTAGATTTATTGATGTAAAATGTTTTGTACAACTGCGTCTGTTTCATTAACATGGAGGTTCTGAGTAGCAACGCAATTTATGTCGCAAGATATTAGCAAAATGTTAGTTTTTAAGTAATCACACTTTCCTGGCTAGAGAGCTGCCTTGATGGTGAAGGAGGCACTCCCAGCCCAGGGTGAGGCCTTGCCATTGCACTTTTGGCTGGCTGACTGGCTAAATATAAATTGTATTATCTCTAAGTAGCATGTATGAATACCAGTAGCTCCAATATAAATAATATTGGAGTGCAGCCAGCCCGCCAAAATGCAGCTAGCCCCCAAAATTTAATTCCAAAAATGCTTACGATGGGTCACGATTCCCTGGTTCCACTACCAAAATTTTTTAGTAGAATGTCAAGTAAAAAACGTAGAAATCCAAAAAGCAGTGTTTATCAGCCATCTATTTTTAAAAGACATTTTGTTTGTAATTTCATTCTATGTGCTTAAGATTGGGGTAGAGGAATAGCATGACTTTTACAAAAATCGCCTATGTTACGTATCAGAGGAAACGCTATAGCGTTGCCTATAGTAGAGGCGATAAGTAGAAGAAGGGTTTATACCACATTTAGTACAAGATCATTAACCTCTAATGAGCTAGAATACTGCTAGCACAAAATCACAGGTGTATGAATACTACCAGTACAAGATGACAGCCAATCAGAGGCCTACAATCTGTGTACGTACAAGATCACGTGCCTCTTTCTAGGCCAATCACCGGTAAGAAATACTGGGATAACAAGGTGATCATCAGATAAGGAAATTTGACTTCGTGAACATTCTTATCGGGGAGTTAGAAATACTGACGGGACAAGATATCACAATTTTTGACACAATTTTTCCATGAGACATGTTTATAAATTTGGAAGGTTTCATGGGAATTTAAAATGTATCTGTGCACAGTGGCCAGAAACTAGAAAACGTCAGAGATTAATTGACATTTTAGAGGATTCGAAGGCAGAAACAAAAAAGGTAAGGCATCTAAGGGAATGCTAACTCTACTAAGAGATACATATTATTTTTTATTTGGGTGGTTCCCGGCAGTGTTCTGTATATTACACAAGTACTATTTAAGCAGTATTTTCAATATAAAAAGTTGATCTTAATAAAGCTGCAGATGCCAAGAAAAGAATTTTAATAAAGAAACTCAGAGCAATCCTTAGACATCAACTAGTGAGACGATTATGGATTTGAACATCAAGGATCGCAACCATCAATGACCCTAGCCACTAAGGACCTCAACCTCCAAGCGTTCCCTTTCCCCAACCTCCAAGGCCCCCTTCCCTCCATTCCAACGTTTTTTTGAGGACACCTCCCAATTTTCAATGTAGAGGCTCCATTAAGAGTTAAAAATGTGTAAGAAAAAATTTATTAGAACGTCAGTTCTGACCTGATCTTTCGGGACTTAGACAAGCTGATGCTTTGAACATCCAATTCTGATATTTTTTATCTAACTTTATCAAATATGTCATTTAGAATGTTATCCTTTTTTTATAAAGTCCCCCCGTGGCCTAAAATATCTCCTCATTATGACTTTTCTATTTACTAACCTTAGCGCATCAGCTATTCATGCAAACATCCACCAATAAAATCCACTTCTTTATTTGAATATTCTCGTTTACATGATTGATTTTAAGCCTATTTTTATCTTTCTTTCGACTATGATTTTATTCAAATAGTAATGATACCTAAGCACAGTTTTAAACACGATTCATCTGCAAACACTCCTGCTACAACATTTAAATAAAGCAACAATACAAAAATGATTTTACCTACTCTCACTTTGTAACCACTAACCACAAGGGGGGGGCAAGGAAATGTCAGACAAATTTAGTAACTGTATTTAGTGACTTATTGAGAATATTCTCGTTTACATGATTGATTTTGAGCCTATTTTTATCATCTTTCGACTCTGATTTTATTCAAATAGTAATGATAGCTAAGCAAAGTTACAAAGACGATTCATCTGCAAACACCACTGCTACAACATTTAAGTAAAGCAACAATATAAAATGCTTTTACATGAAGATTTTTTGTATCGATATACCTTTTGAAATTTTTAAGTTATTTGATGCATCCCTTTTAGGATTGTACCCACTACCCCCATTTCATATAGTAAGTTTTTCTTGCTTGAAATTATAAATGCTGTATTTTTATACATAGACAGCTTTAGTTTTTTTTATAAGTCAACGACCATTTGAAGAAGCAAGTGCTTGATAACTTCTGGGAGAGCGGAGCACTCTTAGGGCAACACAATTGCTCGAAATACATGTATGGTTTTTTTCCATTACATCCATACCCCAATATTGTCGTATACCCCATACCCCAAGCTAGTTTTAATGTGCAGATTAGTCCTTAACAACATAGTTGATTGTTGTCAACCAATTGGAAATTGTTGCACGAAGTACGTGAGGACAAATGATCTTAGCTAGATTGAAACAATGCATTAGTTAAAATGCTTTAACTAAGAGCAGGTCGTCCCCGGTTGGCGTAGGAGACTTTCGAAAGGAAATATTTAAGGGAAATAGGAATTTTTTCGGAGGGTGCAAAGAGGGGCCTTTCAATAGATTGGGATGGAGGAGGAGCTTACGTAGCTGTTTTTACCTCAGGCGCCTTGGTGCTGTGGTGAGTTGTTAGTAGTAGTATTAGTAAAATGACTTGAATCTCATCCCAGCTTCAAGTAGAAAATGCATACCATTTTGTACTCAGTGATGATAACTGTATTCCTTTGGCTCTCGGCTTCATTTTTGGCTATTTCTCTTTTCAGCATGTCCTTGACTTGAGATGATTCTGCTTCTAAACATTTCTTATCTTCTTACACCAAGAAATACTTTTCAAAAGGCTTTATTATATTATTTCAGATCAAGTTCTTTTCTTAATATTCCTCCTAAACCTGTTTTTACAAGTTAAAGTACTCATCTGTTTTCACTCCCAACATCACTTTACGACTTCTTTTTTTAATAAAGTTGGGTTTTAGTTTTCAGAAATAAGAATGTCCACGTTTAAAATACATCTGGTTTTATTAATAATATTTAATTTTCTAATAAACCTGGGTTTTAGTTTTCAGAAATAATAACAGACATGTTTAAAATAAATCTGATTTTATTAATAATATTTGATTTTTTTAAAATAAAGTTGGGTTTTAATTTTCAGAAATACGAACATCCCCGTTTAAAACATATGTAATTTTTTAAATAATATTTGATTTTTTAAAAAAAGTTGGGTTTTAGTTTTCAGTAATATGAACAACCATGTTTAAAATACATGTGATTTTATTAATCTCTTCTGAATTTTTTCAATGAAAAGAAATAAGTTACAGATCAATTCCTAATTTTCTGAAAGACATAAAAAATTTAAAGTTCGGTTCTAAATTTCTTATTAAAGATAGAAAAAAGTTATACTATGATTGTAAATATTCACCATGAAAATAAAGAGTTCCACTTTAATTCTAAGTTTTCTGAAGGAAGTGAGGAAAAGTTCAAGTTTTATTCTGAATTTTCTCAATGAAAGGAAATAAGTTACAGATCATTTCCATTTTTTTTCTAGAGAAAATAAAAAGATTCCACTCCAGTTCTTAATTTACTAAAAGACATAAAAAATTTAAAGTTCTGTTCTAAATTTCTCGTAGAAGATAGAAAAAAGTTATACTTTGATTGCGAATATTCGCCATGAAGATAAAAAGTTCCATTTTAATTCAGAGTTTTCTCAAAGAAGTGAAGAAAAGTTCAAATTCTCTTCTGAATTTTCTCAAAGAAAAAAAGAAAAAAGTTATACTATGATTGTGAATATTCGCCATCAAGATAACGAGTTTCATTATAATTCTGAGTTTTCTCAAAGAAGTGAAAAAAAAACTTCAAGTTCTTTTTTCTGAAGATAAAAAGTTCCACTTTAATTCTGAGTTTTCTCACTAAAGTGAAGAAAAGTTCAAGTTCTCTTCTGAATTTTCACAAAGAAAGAATTAAGTTACAGATCAATTCTAATATTATATAGAGAAAATAAAAAGGTTCCTCTTCAGTTATGATTTTACTCAAAGAGGTGAAAAAAATTTTAAGTTCTTGTCTAAATTTCTCATAAAAGATAGAAAAAAGTTATGCTTTGATTGCAAATATTCGCCATGAAGATAAATAGTTCCACTTTAATTACGAGTTTTCTCAAAGACTTGCAAAAATGTTCAAGTTCGGTTTCTGAAATTTCTTAGAGAAGAGAAAAAAAGTTAGGTCAATTCTGAATTTTACAAAAGAAGAAAAAAAATTCCACTTCAGTTCTGAATTTTCTAAGATATGAAAAAAAATTAAATTTTCTGTTCTAAATTTCTCCATAGAAGATAGAAGAGAAGTTACTGTTGAATTCTGTATAATCTTCATAAAGATAGAAAAAGTTCCACTTTGATTCTGAGTTTTCTCAGAGAGGTGAAGAAAAGTACAAGTTCTCTCTTCTGAAGATAAATAGTTCCACTTTTAATTCTGAGTTTTCCCAAAGAAGTGAAGAAGAGTTCAAGTTCTCTTGTGAAGAAAAAAATTTCCACTTTGATTCTTAGTTTTCTCAATAACGTGAAGAAAAGTTCAAGTTCTTTTCTGAATTTTCACAAAGAAAAAAAAATAAGTTACAGATCAATTCTAATTTTTTCTAGAGAAAATAAAAAGGTTCCACTTCAGTTCTGATTTTTATCAAAGGGGTGAAAAAAATTTAAAGTTCTGTTCTAAATTTCTCGTAAAAGATAGAAAAAAGTTATACTTTGATTGCGAATATTCGCTATGAAGATAAAGAGTTCCACTTTAATTTAGAGTTCAAAGAAGTACAAAAATGTTCAAGTTCTCTTCTGAATTTTTTAAAGAAGAGAAAAAAGTAAGCTCAATTCTGAACTTTGACAAAGAAGAGAAAAAAGTTCCACTTAAGTGAAAAAAATGAAAAATATGAAAAAAATTTAAAATTTCTGTTCTAAATTTCTCCATAGAAGATAGAAAAGAAGTTACAGTTTAATTCTGTATGTTCTCCCTGAAGATAGAAAAAGTTCCACTTTAATTCTGAGTTTTCTCCGAGAGGTGAAGAAAAGTACAAGTTCTCTCTTCTGAAGATAAATAGCTCAACTTTTAATTCTGAGTTTTCTTGAAGAAGTGAAGAAAAGCTCCAGTTCTCTTCTGGATTTTCTCAAATGAAAAAAAATGTTACAGTTCAATTCTAAATTTTTCCATAGAAGTTACAAAAAAGTTATACTTCGATTCTGAATTTTTCCTCCAAGAACAGAAAAAGTTCTGCTTTAATTCTATATTTTCTAAAAGAAGTGAAGAAAAGTTCATATTCTCTTCTGAATGTTTTCCCAAAGAAGAGAAAAGGTTCCACTATAATTCTAAGTTTTCACAACGAAGTGAAGAAAAGTTCAATTTCACTTCTGAATTTTCTCAAAGAAAAGAAAAAAGTTATAGTCCAATTCTAATTTTTTCCAAAGATACTAAAAAGTCTCCGACTTTTTAATGAACATTCTAAGAGTTTAACATGCTAGAATATCCTAAAAAAATAGAAATATAACAAAGTAATGCATAAAATATTTTTACTGAAATAACAACATGTAGAATATTAACATAAAAATATGTTACATACATTATTATACATTATTAGTATTATTGAGCAGCTTTGGACATTTTGAATCTGTTCCATAAAATAAATCATCATATTCTCTCTTGATACTAGAGTTACTCGCTTCTCTTAGTTCATAACCACTAGAATAATCATTATTCCATTTTGAGTCACATATAATTTTTACTGGGGTATCACCTACAGGTTCAATACACGTTTCATCCTTGATTTTATTTGATTCATTGACTATATGATCATTGCTAGTAATAATGCTCACTTGTGCTTTATTCTCCATGAATTTATATTTATATTCATTAGTGATATTGTCTGCCAATGCAATTTTTATTTTGACAGCGATTTTATTGTCTATTATCACATTATTTTTAAAGAAGTAATGGCGCTGGCACGTAGACAAGATATGATTTATGAGGTTGGTGCAGCAGCACCAATATCATTTCCCTTTGCTTCTTTTTTTCTTCTATTTCCCTTTGCTTTCATTCGAATGCTAACACCGGAAAGATGACGATCATATCTATCAACGGGTAACATGTTACCAGAAATATTAGCTAGAAGTTACCCCTCTTCATCAACTATTATTTTTATGTTGGTATTCTCTTTGAGTACTGACTTCTCTGGAAATGATACTTTCACATATCCACCATTTGCATGATGGAAATTCTTGGGTACTCCAAAGGAATTTACCTCCTCAGTTTTATGACAACGTAGCCATACATTCCCAATAAGAGCTCCACTACTACTTGTTTCAGAGTTCAAGTATATTTCTCTGTCATCATTCAAGGCAACGATGACTTTATCATGTGTACACACTTTCCTCGAATAATTCATTTGCACTTTTTATTTAAATATGACGTCGGTGTTTATCCCTCAAATCGGTAAAAATTACTGATTTACTACATGCAATAAACTAGGTAGTGGCGATACCCTACCATGGAGTACCCCTGGAAAAGCTACTTCCGATGTAAGAGCAAGCATAGAGTAAGACTGGTACAGCCGCAAGCATGAAAAACCTGTAAGTAAGTAACAAACTCTGCAAAAAATAGGTTGACTGTTTATAGGAGGCAGCACACCCGCTCAGACTCACAGTCATAGTGAGAGAGACATGCAAAGTCGACAAAGCTTTACTTCATTTTTAAGGTTAATTTAGACTAGGTTACGTGCGCGCACGTAACCTAGTCTCAATTAACCTTAAAATGAAGTAAAGCTATGTCAAATTTACATGTCTCTCTCACTATGACTGTGAGTCTGAGCGGGTGTCTGTAACTTATTTTTTTCTTTGTGGAAAATTCCGAAGAAAGCTTGAACTTTTCTTCACTTTATTGAGAAAACTCAGAAGTAAAGTGCAACTTTTTATCTTCAGAAGAGAACTTGAACTTTTCTTCACTTCTATGAGAAAACTCCGAATTAAAGTGGAACTCATTATCTTCATGGCGAATATTCACAATCATAGTATAACTTTTTTCTTTGAGAAAATTCAGAAGAGAGCTTGAAATTTTCTTCACTTCTTTGAAAAAACTCTGATTTTAAATGGAACTCTTTATCTTCATGGTGAACATTCGCAATCAAAGTATAACTTTTTTCTATCTTTTACGAGAAATTTAGAACAGAACTTTAAATTTCTTATATCTTTGACAAAATTAAGAACTGAATCTTTTTATTTTCTGTAGAAAAAAAAGAAATGATCTGTAACTTCTTTCTTTTCATTGAGAAAACGTTAAATTGTTTGGTCGTTGACCTATAAACAAAAAATTAAAGCTGTCTATTTATAAGAATGCAGCATTTACAACATCAAGCAAGCAAAAATTACTATATGAAATGGGGGTAGGGGGTACTATTTTAAAGGGGACTGCATCAAATAACTTAAAAATTTCAAAAGGTATCTCGATACAAAAAATCTTCATGTAAAAGCATTTTTATATTTTTGCTTTATTTAAATGTTGTAGCATTGGTGTTTGCAGATGAATTGTGTTTGTAACTGTGCTTAGCTATCATTACTAATTGAATAAAACCAGAGTCGAAAGAATCATAAAAATAGGCTTAAAATCAATCATGTAAACGAGAATATTCTCATTAAATCACTAAGTACGGTTACTAATTTTATCTGACATTTCCTAGCCCCCTCCCCAGAGGTTAGTGGTTACAAAGTGGGAGTAGGTGAAAGCATTTTTATATTGTTGCTTTATTTAAATATTGTAGAAGGATTGTTTGCAGATGAATCGTGTTTGTAACTGTGCTTAGCTATCAATACTATTTGGATAAAATCATATTCAAAAGAAAGATAAAAATAGGATTAAAATCAATAATGTAAACAAAAATATTCTAATAAAGAAGTCATCTCGTTACCCCAAATTTACACGAGGCGAAAAATATGTCTTTTTAGGCATTATTTATAAGCCTAAACTCATTAAATCACTAAATACAGTTACTAAATTTCTCTGACGTTTCTATGTCTTCTCCCCCTATTTTCATGTTTTTGCAATCCATCTGTACCATAGCTTAAATATTGTTATTTATTTACATGTTTTAAATGCAATTCATCAGGATTTTAAGAGGTCGATACCTCAAATTACTTCTCGGGTAGGGCCGGGTGTGATTCGGAAAACAGCCAAAGTTTTAAAAAATAGAGAGTAATTATATTTATTTTAAGTTTTAAACTTGTTCCCTACTTTAGCTGAAAAATCTTTTCTTTTCTTAATTTCTGTGACTCAACCGCGCCATTTAGGAACAATAAACTATTCAACGTTTTATGAATGTTCACAAACTGTATCTAGCTAGTAGACATTTAATTTAACAGATCAGTCAAAACTGTTTATAAAAATAGATGTTTTCGTTGTGTCATAATTTTTATAATGACGGTAAATTATTTTAATATGGATTTTATTGGTGAATTTTTGCATGAATAGCTGATGCGCTAAGGTTAGTAAATAGAAAAGTCATAATGAGAAAAAATTTTAGGCCCACGGGGGACTTAAAAAAAAGGATATCATTCTAAATGACATATTTGATAATGTTAGGTAAAAAGTATCAGAATTGGATGTTCAAAGCATCAGCTTGTCTAAGTCCCGAAAGATGAAGTCAGAAATGACGTTCTGATAACTATTTTCTTACACATTTTTAACTCTTAACGAAGCTTCTATATTAAAAATTGGGAGGTGTCCTGAAAAAAAAGTTGGAATGGAGGGAAGGGGGCCTTGGAGGTTGGGGAAAGGGGACCCTTGGAGGTTGAGGTCCTTAGCGGCCAGGGTCATTGATGGTTGCGATCCGTGATGTTCAAATCCATAATCGTCACTAGCTGATTTATAAGAATTGTTGTGAATTTCTTTATTAAAATTCTTTTCTCGGCATCTACATCTTTATTAGTATCAACTTTTTATAATGACAAAACTGCTTAAATGGTACTTGTGTAATATACAGAACACAGTCGGGAACCACCCAAATAAAAAATTATATGTAACTCTTAATATAGTTAGCATTCCCTGAGATGCCTTACCTTTTTCGTTTCTACTTTCAAATCCCCTAAACTGTCAATTAATCTCTGACGTTTCCTATGATCTTGGAACTATGCACAGATACACATTAAATTCCCATGAAATCTTCCAAATTTGTAAACATGTCTCATGGAGAAATTGTGTCAAACCGATATCTTGTCCCGTCAGTATTTCTAAATCCCCGATAAGAATGTTTACGAAGTGAAATTTCCTTATCTGATGATGTCACCTTGTTATCCCAGTATTTCTAACCGGTGATTGGCCTAGAAAGAGGCACGTGACCTTGTACGTACACGGATTGTAGGCCGCTGATTGGCTGTCATCTTGTACTGGTAGTATTCCAGACACCTGTGATCTTGTACTAGCAATATTCTAGCTCATTGGAGGTCAATGATCTTGTACTAGCTGTGGTATAAACCCTCCTTCTACTGCCATAAGGCTCTAATGTTTGTTTGTTTTATCACAGAGGATCTTTATATGGCAGGGGTGGTCGTATAAACTTCAGAGGGGGCTCATTCGATTGGATATCGGAGTTTTAGTGCCTTTCTAAGAGTCAAAAGTGATCAGAGGGCACCTTCCAACTGCCCACCCCCCATCCGAGCACTTTTCCCCCAAATGTATTTTGTTATTATCAAATACGCAATTTGTATTTGTAAATTCTATTTTCAGGGGAAATTCATTTGTCTAAAAAAAAAAGTTTGTTGGGACTCGAAGAGACTTTTCCGTTTTTAAACGAATGGTAACTGCACCGACGTACTAATCACTAGTACCAATGGAGGCCCGGTGAATGATTTGTTTAAAGTGATACTTTGTGTGCAGAAATCATTTTCTTTTTGTTAGTCCTCCGTTAAAGCAGATGATAGCCAATGACCGCTTGCCTTAATTAAATTTAAATACCAAAGCTTGATTGAACGATGCATCTTTTTTGAAAATAGTCCGAAATTATTAACTTCTCAAATTTAAATTGAACGAAAATTCGAGTAGAATTGCTGAAGCGATTGTTTTTGGCCTCAGACTGCTTGCTTCAGCAGTGAGCAGTTAGTAGTAGTAGCATCAATGACTAAAGCCCCCTTTGATTTTTAACGAGAATATAATTGTCATAATCAGTAGAACGGCCATTAGGTTTTCAAAACTTAAAGTTTGACTTTTCAGTCATATTGATTCCAGAGTGAGAAACCCCTGATTTTCATTTGTCAAAAAGGTAAATTTTCCATTCAAACAATTAAGACGTTTGCATACGAAAATGACATGGGGCATTTTCAAAAATAATTTAGAGACTAGATTCATTGATGTTAAAATGTTTTGTACACCTGCGTCTGTTTCATTAATTGGAGGTTCTGAGTGGCAACGGAATTTATGTCGCAAGATATTAGTAAAATGTTAGATTTTAAGTAATCACACTTACCTGGCTAGATAGCTGCCTTGATGATGAAGGAGGCACTCCCAGCCAAGGGCGAGGGCTTGTCATTGCACTTTTGGCTGGCTGACTGGCTAAATATAAATTGTAGTATTACTAAGTAGCATGTATGAATACCAGTAGCTCCAATATAAAAAATATTGGAGTGCAGCTAGCCTCCCAAAATGCAGCTAGTCCCCCAAAATTTAATTCAAAAATGCTTAATATGGGTCACGATTCCTTGGATCCACTGCCAAAATGTTTTCGTAGAATGTCAAGTAAAAAAACGTAGAACTCCAAAAAGCAGTATTTATCAGCCATATTTTTTTACAAGACATTTTGTTTGTGATTTCATTCTCTGTGCTTAAGATGGGGGTAGAGGAATAGTATCACTTTTACAAAAATCGCCAATGTTACGTATTAGAGGCAACGCAATAGCGTTGCCTATAGTAGAGACCATATGGCTCTAATGTTTGTTTATTTTTTCCTAGAGGCACTTTATATGGAAGGGGTGGTCGTATAAACTTCAGAGGGGGCTCATTCGATTGGAAAACAGAAGCTTTAGTGCCCTTTCTAAAAGTCAATATTGATCAGAGGTTAACTGCCCCCCCCCCCAAATCCGAGCACTTTTCCCCAAAATGTATCCGATCAAAATTTGGAAATAGCCATTTTGTAAAAAAAAAATTGTTCAAAGATCAGGTAGCAAAAACACCGGAGTGCCTAGCCAGGTAAGTGTGATTACTTAAAAGCTAACATTTTGTTAAATTTCTTAAAATTCATCATTTTTTTAATATCTTAATCTTAATACTTATTTTATTTTAATGTTTTTTCTTTATAAACTGTCTATCATAGGCAGCGCGCTAGCGCTGCCAAAGTAGAGAACGATATGGGCACAATGTGTTTTTTTTTGTTTTTTCTCCATACCCGGGCACTTCGTATCGAAGGAGTTGTCGTAGAAACTTCGGAAAGGGATCATTCGATTGGAAATTGGAGTGGCTAGTGCCTTTTTTAATAATCAAAAGTGATTGGAGGGCACCTAGCCCCCCCCCTCACGCCCATTATTCCCCGAAACACATCCAATCAAAATTTTGAGATAGCCATTTTGTTCAGCGTAGTTGATTCCCCGATTGAAAATATGTTTTTGAGGAGGACACTCCCCCAGAGCCCTCAGGGCAAGGGTTTTAAGTTATGCCCTGAGGGCATGTAAGGTTTTTAAAGAAGGCGTTGTCGTAGAAACTTCAAAAAAGCTCATTCAATTGGGAATTAAAAGAGCTAGTGCCTTTTTTAATAGTCGAAAGGGATTGGAGGGCAACTAGCCCCCCCCCCCACACCCGTCATTCCTCCAAATACATCCAATAAAAATTTTGAGATAGCCATTTTGTTCAGCGTAGTTGATTTCCAGATAGAAAACATATTTTTTAGGAGGAAACTCCCCCACAACCCTCAGGGCAAGGATTATAAGTTATGCCCTGGGGACATATAAGGTTTTTATTGAAATCTTTGTCGTAGAAACTTGAAAAAGGGCTCATTCGATTTAAAATTCAAAGGACTAGTACCCTTTTTAATAGTCGAAAGTGATTTGAGGGGAACTAACCCCCCTCTCACGCCCATCTTTTCCCCAAACACATCCAATAAATTTTTTTAGATAGCCATTTTATTCAACGCAGTAGAAAGTTTAGTAAATTAGGTCTTTAAGAATGACAACCCTTCCCCCACAGCCCTCAGGGCAAGGGTTGTAAGTTATGCCCTGGGGGCATATAAAGTTTTTAATGAAAGCGTTGTCGTAGAGACTTCAAAAGGGCTCATTCAATTGGAAATTGAAAGGGCTAGTGCCTTTTTTAATAGTTGAAAGTGATTGGATAGCGACTAATGCCCCTCACACGCCCACCATTTTCCAAAATACATCGAATTAAAATTCTGAGATATCCATTTTGTTCAACTTAGTTGAAAGTTCTGGAAATTAGGTCTTTTAGGATGATAACCCCCTCTGAGCCCTCAGTGCAAGGGTTGTAAGTTATGCCCTGGGGCATATAAAGTTTTTTTTGAAAGCGCTATCGTAGAAACTTCTAAAGAGCTCATTCAATTGGAAATTGAAAGAGCTAGTGCCTTTTTTAATAGTTGAAAGTGATTGGATAGCGACTAACGCCCCTCTCATGCCCACCATTTTCCTAACACATCCAATCAAAATTTGGAGATATCCATTTAGTTCAATGTAGTTGAACGTTCTGGAAATTAGGTCTTTTTGATGATAACCCCCTCAGAGCTCTCAGTGAAGGGGTTGTAAGCTATGCCCTGGGGGCATTAAAGTTTTAATCGAAGGTTGCTATAGAAATTTCAAAAAGGGCTCATTTTATTGGAAACTGAATTGTCCTTTTTAATAGTCGAAAGTGAGTGGAGAGAAATTAACCCCTATTACGCCCACCATTTCCCCTAAAACATCCAATCAAAGTTTAGAGATAGCCGTTTTGTTCAACATATTTGAAAGTTCTTGTATTTAAGGATGACAAACCCCTGAGAGTCCCAAGGGCAAAGGTTGTAGTTCATGCCCTGAGGCAAATAAGATTTTACAGATAGAGTTGTCGCAAAACTTCAAAAGGTGCTCATTCAATTTGAAATTGAGATAGTTTATGCCTTTTGCAATAGTCGAAAGTGATTGGAGCGTACCTAACCTCCCTATCATGCCGACCATTCCTCCAAACACTTCCAATCAAAATTTTCAGATAGTCATTTTTTCCAACGTAGTAGAAAATTCTGGAAATTATGTCTCTGAGAATGTCCTTAGGGTAAGGGTTGTAATTTATGCCCTGGGGGCATATAAGGTGTTTATAGTAAGCGTTGTCGTTCCAAAAAAGCTCATTCGATTGGAAATTGAAAAGCCTAGTGCCCTTTTTTAATAGTTGAAAGTGATTGAAAGGCTTGACATTTTTATAGTAAAGATCCATGTGGGTATAACGTATTATTTTTGTTGTTGTTGTTGTTAAGACCAGGGCACTTCGTATCGAAGGAGTCGTCGTGGGAACTTCGAAAAGGGATCATTCGATTGAAAATAGAAAGGGCTGATGCCCTTTTCAATAGTCGAAAGTGATTGGAGGGCAACTAATCCCCCTTCTGCTCCCACTCTCCCATTTGCCAATTATGTTTAAAAACTAAATGTTGCGTTCAGATTAAATCAAAATGCACTGTGATAATACTAATTCCCAATAAGGCATCTCAGCAGTATCCCAAGGACGACTGAGGGTATTATGTTCAAACTTTCGGGGCTACTTCTGCTCTTAAAATTTAACCAAATCAAAATAGCATAAGTGTATCCAAGCTATCAAAGAAATTAAAAAGAATTTTTTGAGAATTGTATCAAGTTTTCCATTTCAGGTCAACTAGAGGAGGTATGAAACCAAATTAAACAGTACTATTTCTGTCCAGATTTTTAAAAGGGTGTATGTTGTTAAAATGTGCTGAAAATTTTTCTCCAGCATATAAATAGCAGGCCAAACTATAAAGTGTTAAAAAACGAAAAGATTTAAAGTATTATTTTCTTTTTCCCTGAAAAGATTATGTCAATATAAAACGAACAGAAATTAATTAAAAAACCTTTTTCTAAAAAATAAGTTTTTTAAAGAAATTTAAAGATGGAGTTCTTTACGGAGAGATAGTAAAGAAGGAGTAAAGATGGAGTTCTAGAGCAAAAATAAAATAAAATAATCTACCAAGCGTGAAACTACCACAAATCAGCTTCGATAAATAAATGAAACCCAAATAGAACATATATTACAATAAATAACCGAGTCAAACTCAAAACGAGCAGAAATTAACACAATTTGGGCTAAAAACCCCTATGCCTTCCCAAGGCGAGGACATTATTTGCACTTTACTAAAAAAATATAAATGTTTCCTCTTTTATAGCTTTAACAAATCAAACAAAATTAACATTTTGATTAATAAATATCAGTATATGTACAAGACTGTACCCAGAAGGGGGGTTAGGGGGGTTTGAACCCCCCCCCCCCCCCAAAATGTTTGTCTGACTTGTAAAAACGTAACATAAATGGATATAAAAAGTTTTTGTATGCTTTTTTTTAGTTTTTTTGTGTAAACCCCCCTCCCCGAAAATTTTTTGTTGAGTAAAACCTCCTCCGAAAAAAATCCTGGGTACGGCCCTGTAAATGTATATTAAATTGATAATTCACATTCATTTGTATTTTGTCAGTAAAGTGCAAATTATGTTCTGGCCTTGGGAAGGCATAGGGGTTTTGAGCCCAACTCATGTTATTTTCTGCTCGTTTTGAGTTTGACTTGGTTATTTATTGTAATCTCTGTTCGTTTTGGGAGTAGCGGGGGTCTTGCTACACGACCGGAAAAGCAATGACCAACTTCAACCGGGAGTGACGTCGCAGCCAATCAGAGGGCTACAATATGAACTATACAAGACCACACCCTCTTTTTAGACCAATCACAGAGCTAGAAATACTAACGGGAGTGACGCAACGAATATCAGGAAGGATTTTCATTATAGTTGTTATTAGTGTGCGAATGTACCGTGAGTAATATGTGATATATTTAAAATATAAAAAATAAAATTGTTTCTTTCTAAGAATACTTCCGATATAAATTAAACTCCCCCTAATTAAGATTAAATCCCGTTTCAAACTTGAGTCTAAATTCTTAATCAACAAAAGAAAAACCGCAT
>JAQQPU010016449.1:0-19875 GCA_029168905.1 Artemia sp. Kazakhstan ARC1039
TTTACGAGCGGAAATTCTTTTATTGATAGTACGACATAAATCATTCACACAGGTGAGCTCCTCGTAGGGTAATACAACATATGGATATTCAAATGAATTGATCTTTTGAATTTTTTCTCGATCGTTAACGAGTGGCCAATCATCATGTTGATCGCTAATGAGTGGCCAATCATGGGGTCTAATTTTTATTTCATATTCACGATCCTTTCTCAGGATGTCATAGGTATTTTTAAGAATACAATCGACAAGAGCCACTTCATACTTTCCGTCAAATTTAATGGTGGGGGAGAGTTTCGTCCAAAAATCACTTTTTTTATTCAGATCATTGTAGAGAGGATCAGAAGCATTGGACATGAAAGTCACATAGAAATCATTGGGCATTGTTAATATCTTCAGCACTGACCCAAGAATCAAAATCCGAGTTGTATCCTAGCCAGCGAACAAGCAACTGTTTCTTGCCCCTACGAGTACGATTCTTTAATATCTTTTCAATTTGATAAATTTCGCTAGTGTTTCTAACTTTTTACAGTTCATATTCATAAAAACCGCCGAGAATCTCATCATCTTTGGTGTCTCGCAGTCGATAGGTCGTGGGCTCGGTGTCCAGGATTTTGGACACTTTGAAAAGTTCGGTGCTCCATAAATAATTCCCCTTTTCAAAAATATTGGTGGTTCTATTAATTCGAACAGTATCACCAACATTGAATTTCTTCTTCTTTTTCTTCTCATTGCCATTGGAGTATTGCTTTAGAAAAGCATCAAATGTATTTTCACTGTAATGAACATCCCGAGGGCTAGAGTTGGACAGAGATCGATGTGGTCGATGGTTGTATATCTGCATGATTTTATCTAAGTCATGAATAAAAGCAGATGTATTTTTCAGGGTACAATATCTTGAAATTAATAGACGAATCGTTCTTATTAATCGTTCAGCCAATGCAGCCTTTATCGGACTGTGACTATGATAAAGTGTTGTATTATATTTCAATAGAACCTTTTCAACATGGGGATTAACAAATTCACTACCACGATCCGATTGAATTTTTCCATATGAATCCTGTTCAAGAATACATTCAATGGCCCGAGCAACTTCAACACCTCTCTTTGACCGTAATGGAATGGCATATGCGTAGCGACTAAAGATACTGATTGCCATCAGAATATATTTTTAGGGTGCATTGTGACGCCGTTGAACTGCGTCTAGAGTTAGGAGATCCATTTGCATTATATGCAGAGGGAAAAAGGCTTTAGTTTGTCGATATTGTTTACTGCGAAGCCTGTGATTCTGATGTAGTGTGTAACTCGGTTCATTCTCTAGATACTCTTTTGCTTTTTTCAATGTGGTGCCGGAGACAACTTTAGAAAGCGTTTTGGGAGAACTTAAACTTCCCGCTTCGCCAATATTTTCATAGACACCTTTCAGAACTTCATCCATTTTGAACGTAAACACGTAGTGAAATGTTCACTCCCCTTTTGCACACTGGAGGGTGAATCAATTCGTCTTCGCTTTTGACTAGCAGCCACAGGTGTTGTAAAATCAGTGATGCTAGTATTTTCAAATATTGAATCTTCTTCTTTTTTAAATGGTGCTGGTGTTGGAGGAGGACTATATTCTCTTAGTTTCTTTAGAATTTGCTTATTGCCAATAAGACTTTTGGGAAAGTTTGATACATTTAGAAAGGTGTATAGATTATTGTCAAAGGATAAAAGTCCTTTACGATTCGTCACCATATCACAAATTGAATCAACTAGATTATAACTTTTTCCCTGAATTATAATTCGTTTCCATGTGCTGTCGACTTGAACTTGATCACCAGTTTCCAAAATGAGATAAGATAATACTCTTTTACTCTGTTCTCGATAGGTCACTGGCAATAGGTCTCCAATTTTCGATACAATCGAATTCAATTCTTTCTCCTTTGATTGTGCAGAATCTTGAGGAGATGTTTCCTGTTTAGAGGGATCGGTAACAACGGTGGGTCGCTCACGATAAGGTTTATGTTTGTCCACACTTCGCAATGCATCTTGGAGTAAAAGCAGTTTTTTGTCATCGGCAATATTCTCGTCATTAATGAATTTGCTTAGATTGTCTTCAAAATGTTCGACGGGCGAGAGGACAAGTTCAAATGGTGTCAATTTATATGGTTTAGCCATTCTCTAGAGAAAACTGTTTACAAGTCCTGCAATTATTGGCAGTAAAAGTGTGAAAAAGCTAACGCCTGCTTGAAGGAGCCGTTTTCTTTTAAATTTTTTCCCCTTGTTTTTACATGCCAAGGCACGTACAGTGGAACGATGTTGCTTCGTCTGTTGTCTAACACCTTCTGGCAGTTGAACATTGCCCTCAGTTAAATTTAAACAAAGTTCAGATATTAGATTAATGAAATCATTGTCAACACCATGTTTGAGTATGGCCTTCCTAAGAAAGGGTTTTGAAGTGCTTAAAACGGAAAATAAATGCCGTTGTTCGTGTAGTTTCTTCAGTGTCATAATGGCAACTAATAGCCTTTTCTACTGTTCACCGGAAGATATACTGTAATTTCATTGTCGAAAATGTCGGTGACTACACGTAGATCCTCGGGCGTGCTCTGATTAAGATCCAGCAAAATGTAACCGTAGGGCTTGCTAGTCGCCTGAGTGTACGTTGACAACAGAAATTTTGGGGCGCCGGGGTATATCTGTTTATTGAGAGTTATGAGCGAGCTAGAATCACGAACGACTCGATAGATAATATATATAGTGCAATTCAAAGCAAGGGTTCGCATACATTTGCTCTGATGAAACAGATTGTGTAGAACTAGGGTTATGGAAATGTGTTCATGATGAGATCGGACAGTGAACAGTTGTAGCATTTCCTGTGAGAACTGTTCAATGGATTCAGCCAAATCATCAATAATCAACCACGAGTTCGGTTCAATACTATTGAAAACATCAAGTCCCCGTATGAATTGTATTGGTATGGTTGTGGCAATAGCTTTTATTTTATCATAGGACTCCTGCCAAATACTAAAGCAATAGTAGATTTTTTTCGGTTTTTCCAAAAACATTTTATCGCAATTTTGAATTATTTTAGCTAAAAGTGTTGTTTTCCCCGACATTGAGGGTCCACACAGAAACGATCTGAAGGGTGTTTTAAATTGATACATGCTGTTGACAGCAGTCGGACTACAACTAACTGTAAATCATACGTGTCCAATGAATAAGTAGTAGCAATAATTTTCCCATAGATCTATCTATTCAAGAACAACAAAAAACAATATTTCATGGCAGCATTTATTTCGGCAATATGAAAACAAATATTTGTTCAATATGAAAAATGATAACACTTTATGTACAATATAAATAAAAACACTTTTTGTCCATCAACAGCAGTAACACTTATTGTCTTTAAACACTTTTCTGTACAACACTTTTGTCCATCAACAGCAAGAACACTTAGTGTCTTTAAACACTTTTCTGTACAACAACATCAACACTTTTCTATACAAAAACACTTGGAACATGAACTAGCACAGATGAACATTACAGTGAATTTAAAGGTGGGGTCCCCCCCCCCCGGGAGCTGGCCGCGGGAAGGCCCCCCCCCCGGGAGCCGCGTTGGAAAAACAATACAATAGTTGTCGTCACTGCTACAGGTTAGTGGTTGGGTTAGTTAGTTGGGTCAGTGGTGGTGGTGGTGGTGGTGGTGGTTAGTTAATTTATGAAAGGTTGGTGATGGTTAGTTGGTTAGTCAGATTAGGTTAGTTTATCCAGACCAAGTTGATTACGATAGTCTATGCATTCGACACGGTCTGAAATACGGTAGTGGCCATGAGGCAGGACACTCACACCATTCTCGAGCACATAGATTTTGTCAGATATACATGACATTGCACTTTTTTCCACTCTCACAGTATAATTTCTATACTGTAGAGAGCGAATTACAAGAACTTGTGCTCTCGGCACTAGGCTACTTTCTACACAGTCTCTGTAAACGCTCATGTTGAAACTGCTCTTTACAAAGTGTGTAGGCACCCCTTTACACGCCTTCTTTTCATCCCCACTATGTGTTTTAACGCAATAAACTATAGGACCCGGGAACACCCCCCTGGATATCAAATCGCTCCTTGTCTCTGATTTTAACATTAATAGTTGGTTGGTGCTTGACGTTTCACCAACTCGGGGTAGAGTGATGGATTCCAGTTGGTGAAATCCATCCGCGAGATGATGTGTTCCCCCTTTTCTAAATCACCCAATAAATCTTCAGTCCCATTTACCTTTAACAGCAGAGAATCTGTATCCCCATAGTAAACTTGAACCTCCCCCTCCCGTGGCCATTGCACCTTGCACACATTGTAAAAAAACGACAACATGAGCTTTTTGGAAATTTCTAGTACTGAACTGCCGCCTGCTATATTCTTGTTCAGTACAACATTTCGCTTTTTCCTGTGTAGAAGAACCATGCTAGCCTCTATGCTCGTGAATGATGTAAAATTGGGATTGGCAATAATTCGTGCACACTCTAGAGGGTCAGTCACGACGTCGCAGCGAGATCTGTTACGTACGATTTCACACATTTTGCCAAACGCTGAATTTAGAATGAGTTTGTGCAATTCCTTCTCCACCTTTGAGTTTGCCCTAGAGCGTTTATCAACAAAAGTGTCGATAAACGTTTTCAAGTATGGTCGCTGATTGAACTGTAGGACCCTATGTATTTTGGTGATCTTGAAACCATTGTTCACCATCCAGTGCAAAAGCACATGGTGAACAACGATATTCTCCTTAGGGTCCAAATCAGCAATAAGTTTTTGCTTAGAGGGAGTCCAGTGCATCCCCATATCCTCAACCAATGATTCATTGTAGGGGCTCAATGAGTCCCTGGTCACTGGTAGATTGATACAGGGAAAAACAAAATCTTTGACTGAGTCGTGAAGCGCCAGCGGAATGTGACCGTCAATTTCAAAGAACCATCCTTGTGGCCCATTGTCCTCGACGGTGGTAATGTCGGGGAACTCACAAGGATTCTCAAGTCATTGATATTTCCCACACGGCAAAGAGTAGTGGGACATTGCCGAGGGGTACAATGAGTTCATGTCCAAGAACACTGCATTTGACTTTGCACCGGTGCTGTTTTGCCCACTCGGATCAGTTGACAAGACGCGGTCCCAGTGAAAAACATAAAATCCGTCACTAAATGGGGTGTGGAAAAATAGTAGCCTATATCTAACCCAAACTCTGAAGAGATTTGGTCTGTGTTCTTACAGACTATATCCAACAGAGTTAAAACGTCACTGGCCAAGTACAGTCTACAATAATCCCACCCATTTTTCAATTCCCCTTAGCCCACACCTTCTTGGCAAATTCATACTCCTCGGCTGTGCATTCACTGTTGGTCAGTGAATTGTAAAAAGCTTCAATTGGAGGTAGTTTCACTTCGCTTAAGCGAGCGCCAGAACAGTAATAGTCGTATGCATATACACCTTTGCAGGTTAATAGGTCATACATTTCACTGTCTGGAAAGTGCTGTTTAAGCAAGGGAAAGCTATCAAAATTGTCGCTTTTCTGCACTTGAATCAATTGACTCAATGCCTTGGGGAAAAAACTAAAAGAATCTAAAAACCTGATTTTATTCCAGCACGTATGTCCATTATCCACTGCCTGCCATTTCAGTTCGAGAAGCAACAACTTCTCGGCCGATTTGGGAATAATGTTATAGGTAAATGAATTATTTACCCATGGACTGTCTACTCCCCCTCCCTTCCTGTGCATACGTGCCAGTGCTGGTAAAATAAATTTTAAGTCATAATTCGAGTTGTGAATAAAAACAGGGATAAAAAACTGTTGGCTAACATTTAAATTTCATGATTGATGCACTACCCCCCTAAAATTACTACCCCCAGATGATATTTCCTGCCACAAGTGATCATGGTCTCTGACTTTCCCCCTCCCCCCTCTTTTCCCTTTAGTCCCCTTATCCCCCTCTCCAAATTTCCCCTTACAAACTCAATATATTTTTTGATTTTTAATCGCGAGACGATCCTCTGCAGACAGCACCATTGGATAATGGGTATTTCTCAAATGAGAAATAGCGCCATTAGCCTTGCCAATTAGTTTAGTCAGTGCCTTGACCATGCACTCGTTCTCATCCAATGTTTCTACTATTTCTAACAACCGCATGGTGTTAGAACTGTCTCTTTGCGCATGAGCATAGGACACTGCAATAGCTTGGTGTTCTTTGATTCGGTTTGGAAATCGTGGATCATTCACCTCCACCAGCTTAGCTTCACAGTCTAAAGATATTTTGTTGCATTGGAGGAGGGTGTTTTGGAAATTTTCAAAGCGTAAAATGGCCCTATCCCCTGAAACCGTTTCCACTGTCTGATAGCCATGCCGTCTACAGTGTCTCATATGATTTTGCAGCTTTAATTCACTCCAAAATCTAGAGAGGCATGTTGGACAGTAGAAACGTACCCCCCGCCCCTTTTTACCCTCCCCCAGAACTCTACTAATGTCTGTGATCGGGTTAAAATGGCCAATTGAATTGGTAAGGTCACTAGGTGGTGTATACAACAACCAAACCCAGTGTTTGACCAAATCAACTGACGGGCCCCTTACGGGGAAGACCACCCCCTTCTTTTTAGAACGAACCCCATCTTCAAATTCAGTTTCATACTGAACCAAAGTAACGCCGATATTTAAATGGGCATTAGCCCTTTCAAAAATATCAATGGATCTTAGCGTTACTGGGTATTTTCCTTCTAAACAAGAGACATCTACAATTGGGAAATTGGACCCTTCCTTCCCATGTACAGCCCAGTAATCTAAATTCGTCTTGGTAGCGTCATCTGCTAGAGGCTGAAATGCTGATATGAGGAAAGCATACCTGAAACATTTTTGATCTGTTTCAAAACAAATCTTCTGGACACCACGACAGCCTACTAAATCTGGATTATATTTTAAAACTATTGACCCCTCAGACCCTGCCCCCCTCTTAAAATAAAATCTTTCTTAAATTTACAAATATTTACACTTAAATTTTCAATAAATAAAACTACAGACCCGCTCCCGTTTTCATTATAGTTCTCGAGATGCGTTAAAATTTGTCCTACCCACTCCGAAAAAACACCCTCAAAATTTTCTAAATTCGGACAAATTACGCGCATCTCGGAATGTATATAATGATAATAAACTTCACTTTTCCCCTCATTTAAATAAAAAACCTTTAAAACAATAGAAACCTTAATTGAATCCCTACCTCCCCACAACTGAATTTGGTTCTCCAGTAGTGCACGAATTTTATCTACATATTCATGCACAATTTCTACGGGATCAAACACAAAATTTCCCCCAATAAGTGAATTAAAAGGATCCCCAAAAGTCGCAGTGAAAACAACTATATTATTTAATATTGAATTTCACAATTGAAAGTCTGGAAAAGTTGTACCCCCCTCTTGTATATTACCCCCTCCCCCAAGTTGTTCAACAATATTTGGGCTATGTGAATGCTCCACTTCAGTTGTTTGAAGTAGAAGTAGGTAATCAGTAGGGGATAGAGGAGGGTTCCCTGTAAAATCCTCTAAAATTTGTATGGTGTTTGGACTTAGCAATGGCAAGACTGCCTCTGAACTAGGAACATTACCTTGCTCAACTGTGCTTGGTTCTACATTGAAATAATTACTTAGAAAATTATTAGAATTTAAAGGCATTTCATCGGAATTAACGATGCCATCCCATTCATTGATATGTGACATGAAATTCCGTCACATAATGACATGAAATTCCGTAGACGCGAGTTCTTCCTCTCCTTCACCCGATGACGATGGTGAATAATGGACCAATGCTCCAACCTATAAATGAGAAATAGCTTATTTTCAATGTGTTCAAATCATCCCTACTGTTAAAATTTGGATTATTATTTAAAGTCAGCGCTTAGTAGTATGCACATAGTAGCATTTGGTTAATTCAACTGAAAGCAGTCAATTTCCAACTTAATATAAGATATTTACAATCTAAAACATCGCTTTACATAGAAGGCGGCAATTTGATTTTGTTCAAAAAATAGCTTATTTTCAAAGTTTTCAAATCAGCCATTTTTTTTTTTTTTTCGCGGCGCTTCTCGGTCCCGTGGCGCATCCCGCGGTGTTTCTCGGACCCGCAGTGCATCCCGCGGTGCTTCTCTGGCCCGCAGCGCTTCCTGCAGCGCTTCTCGGGCCCCACCACGTGGCTCCCAGCCCCTTTACATAATGTCCGTCAAAAGTTGAAATATTCGCTTAGACTGCATAAGTCGCTATTTCTCTCTAATTCCATACAGGTTCGATGAACTCATCACTAGCCCACAATTAATGTAACCTGTCGCGCGCGAGTGTTCTGATTTCCAAGACTGAACTTCAACAGGCAGGAAAATACAAGAATTAAATGCCGGGAACCGTTAACTTGGTTTCTCCTCGCTAAAATCTTGGCAAGATTGAAAGCTATTTTAAAAATTTTCAGTGTAAATTAGAGCGCCGATATGTGCAATAGATAAATGGAATAATCTCTGTTCTTCCTCTCTTAAAACTATGTGATATTCAATTGTGAAAAAATAGCATTCACAGAGTTTCAAAGGCGCCTAAAAATATTATTATGTGATAGCGGCGAAGAGATAGGGGGAATGCATAGAAAATAGTAAAGATTAGAAAAAAGAGGAGCGGTTTCTTTTGACTAACAAGCAAAAAAATTACATTTAGATATCTCTCAGGGAGGGGGGAGCAGAGAAATTTAAAACAAGGGGTGTGAGATTATAGAGAAAATAATATTTTAATATCCCGCTGAGATAAGTTTATATTGGGTTGAAAAATAGTGAAAAGAAAAGACTAAAAAACATTGGAAGAAATAGATATATATTTCTATAATATAGGTAGGAAAAAAATGCTCACATTTGCAAATCCTAGCTGCACTTGGGTGCCAGATGGTCCGGGTAGTGCGTGTTGGAGGGCAGACGGGCCGACATCATTAATTCCTTGCGCAGATTGGGCTGCGGCTTGTACAGTAGGACCTGTGACGGTACGGACTTGTGCAGTCGAGCCAGTGATGTCGTTGGCTTGCACAGATGGCTGCACTTGGGCAGGCAGTGTGGAGCTGGGGGGTTTCAGCCAACGGCCATATTGAACAACTGTTGCAGAGGTTTTACCTTGACCCCGTGCTTTCTTACTGGGAGGTGGGGCACATTCTTCACCATTGTCCTTAAAGAAGAGAAAAAATTTAGTAAAGAAAATAATTTCATCCTTTTTTTTTTACAGAATGAAAATTAGTACCCCCTTCTACAGAATTTATTGTCAGACATAATTTGTCTAGAAAAGCATTTATCTCAAAGAAGCCCCCTCCTCCACCCTTTTTCAGCAAAGCAAAAAGAAAAATGCATATAGGTTTACCCTCTCATTGAGTTAATCTTGCGTTTTTTTGCAAGCGCAATGTAGATCAATAAAGAATATATCTTACTACCTTTTATTCAAATGCTATAGTTAAAATCGCTAAAATATCAAAGAGAAATGGTTTGACACTGAAATAGAAAACAATTATGATAAAAACAATTATCTTTTCATTTCTATTTTGTCACCATTAAAAGCGTTAACCCATTCCCCAACAAATATCCTGGATTCAAATTGACCCTCTCCCCCTAAATTTTGGAAAATTAAGCCATCCCTAGGTTTACCCTCTCATTGAGTTAATCTTGCGTAACTATTCAATAATCTCTTTTAATTTTGTAGACAATTTGTTCCCCTTTTTTTCAGACATCATTGAAATATGCACACAAGCTTAATTAAGAGTAATCATTCTTTCCACGGGAATGTTATTTATGTAAATCTCCCCTCTTGTCGGATATTCACACGCGGCTTTTACTGCAAAGGAGAGCCAGTTCATTTGATAATTTTAAACACATCAAGGAGAAGATAATTTTGAGTAATAACTTCAAATGAAAGAATTAAATGGGGATAAATGGTGGGAAAGGAGGGAGGGAGGATGAGGTTTACGTAATGGAAAAAAGTGTATATTTTCAAGCAATGTATAAAGAATTTTTTTGGGGGGGGGGATTTACCTGAATATACTGGAGGGTGACCATGTAAAATAATTTTATCCCAAGGGTGAATTGTTATGTAACGGGGAAAATCATGCAAGCAAGCCTCTGATTGGCTGAGAAGAGGGATGTATCCGACTCGTTGATTGGCTGAGAAGGAAACACAGGATCTAACTGTTTCCTATTTCTGGAAACTCATAACATTCGCGTCGAGCATGCACTTGCCCAAAACAACAACAAGATCTTGAAGGAAGTGTCATTGACCCTGTCCCCATTAGACTCAATAATCCATCAAAGTGAGAAAGCTCCTGTTTTTCCATTCTCACTGACAAAAACCATAAAACAGACATAAATTGCTGTTGACATCCATTAAAGTGAGAAAGTTCCTGTTTATCAAATTCTTAATGACAAAAACCATAAAACAGACATGAACTGCTGTTGACATCCATAAAAAACATCAAATAAATGGAACAACACACATAACCGTCCAAGAAAACATCCATCAAAGTGAGAAAGTTCCTGTTTTTTCATTCTCACTGACAAAAACCATAAAACAGACCTGAACTGCTGTTGACATCCATGAAAAACATCAAATAAATTGACCAACACACATAACCGTCCAAGAAAACATCCATCAAAGTGAGAAAATTCCTGTTTTTTCAAGTGAGAAAGTTCCTGTTTTTTCATTCTCACTGATAAAAACCATAAAACAGACATGAACTGCTGTTGACATCCATGAAAAACATCAAATAAATTGACCAACACACTTAACCGTCCAAGAAAACATCCATCAAAGTGAGAAAATTCCTGTTTTTTCAAGTGAGAAAAATTCTGTTTTTCCATTCTCACTGACAAAAACCATAAAACAGACATAAATTACTGTTGACATCCATGAAAAACATCAAATAAATTAACCAACACACGTAACCGTCCATGAAACATCCATAAATGTGACAAAATTCCTGTTTTTTCATTCTCACTGACAAAAACCATAAAAACAGACATAAATTATGTAAAAAAAAGTTGTAGGTGGCAGCAGGGTGTTCTCGTGGGAGTTATAGGGTCATCTCTACTATCATCCGCAAGAAACTTTCCGGGGGAAATTTTCCGCTAGAATGGACTTGTCTGGGGGTAATTTCCCTCGAGGGGGGGGGGGGATTTTATGCAAAAAGAACTTTCCATGGAGGAATTCCCGTCAGGGGAAGAATTTTCCATTAAGGGGGAGCCGGATTTTCCGGCATTATTTTTCAACTGAAAGTAAGGAGCAATATCAAATTTGAAACGAACAGAAATTATTACGTATATGAAAAAGGTTGTCCCTCCTTAAGAACTCGCTCTTTACGCTAAAATTTTACTTTGTGTCCGAATTCTTTAAGAACGACTCCTGAAACACAAAGGCCGTTTGATTAGAATAATAAAGCTTTTTAAAAACTCTATAGGAAAACTTTAGCGTAAAGAGCGAGGTCTTGAGGAGGGGCAACCTTTTTCATATACGTAATAATTTCTGTTCGTTTTAAGTTTCGACTTTGCTCCTTACTTTCAGTTGAAAAAACTTGTTTTTACATCGAATTATTAGTAATACGGTGGGAGCAGTGAAGATGTTAAAAGTAGAATAGCCAAGGCTCATGGTGTTTTTCTTTTCATAATTAAAAAAGTTTGGAAGAATAGGAAGGTAAGTCTGCAAAAAGACTAGAATATTGGAAGCTACAGTGATGACAGTGTTAAAGTATGGTTCTGAAGCATGGGCGCTCCAAAAAGCAGATAAAGATTTGTTAGATGTTCACCAGAAAAATGGCCCTTCGGATTGTTCTAGGCACCCGGCTGACTGACCGTATTTCAAACAGTAGGCTGTACGAAAAGTGGGGTTTAATCCCGCTTTCTAGGGCTAATTACGAGAAAAGTTGAGATGGCTAGGGCACGTCCTGCGGATGAACGATGACAGATTGCCGAAGATTGTCTTTTTGCCAACCATCAACGGCTAAACGGAAAGCTGGTCGTCAGTAGTGATGTATATAGAGGCGCGAATCCTACAAGCCTGAGGCATGAACATACAGTGCAGTTTGACGAGCAAATTGCAAAAAGTGACAAATCCTTTTATATTGTGGAGCTATAAAGTGATCAACCACGTTTTGAAACTATAATCGAGATTACGCAACGCAATCAGACTGGTTTAGATGATAGATGCTTTACCAAGTTCTTTCATCATAACGAGTTTTTTTTAAGCAAAAACTAAAAATTGTCAAATTGCGTAATCAAAGGATGGTCTCATTCTAGAAGATTGATTGACATATGCTGTTAAAACATTTTGCGTAAAAGCTAACTCTATTTGCAAAAAAGGATATAGCACTCGCGAATTGAACTGTATGAACGATCTTATTTGAATAATAGGAAAAAAAACAGAGCTAGATAACATTTGCGAATTGGATCACATGAAGATGGAAAAAAAGGGTTAACTGATTAGCAGTTAAGGCCACCCCGAAGGGCTTGTTAACTCAGGCAATTTGTTATAAATTTGGGACAACATCAATCTATGAAAATGGTTAACGATGATATAATGAAATTGTGAGTTGACCTAGCTTTACCTCTCCGATGTGTTCTGTATAATACACAAGTGGTGTTTGAACAGTGTTATCAATTGAAATTAGGGTCTAACGTTATAGTATACTAAAAAGTTGATACTAAAAGAGATGTAGATGGCAAGAAAAGAATTTTAATAATGAAATTCAGAACAAACCTTAGAAATCCTTGCAAATCAAGTAGTAAGGTGTATGTGAGTACGAACCATCAAGGATCATAAGCACCAACGACCCTAACCACCAGAGACCTCAACCCCCAAAGATCCCTTATCCACAAAGTCCAAGGTGGGCCCCCTCCCCCCCAACTTTTTGCCCCCCCCCCCTATTTTTTTATAGTTTTTTAAAAAGTTTTTTTTTAACTTTTTTTTATTATTTTTCTTAACATGATATATTTTTCCACTTTTTTTTACATCTCGCATTTTAAGAAAGTATTTTCACATGATAGTGTTATTGTAGCATTGAATGCTGACAAGAAGAAGTATTTAAACTATGAAATAAGTACAAGTGGTAGCACTATCAGAAACGTATGCGTGCATTGTCATGACAGAAAGAAAATTAAATTTCTTTGGAGTACCAAAAAAATTCAACTCTTATGATGGTGGATATAAAAGATTGAGATCTCCGGAGATAATTGCACTCAAGGAGAATGCCAACATAAAAATAATAGTTGATGAAGAGGGGCATCTTCTTGCTAGTGCTTGGGGTAACATGTTACCCAGTGTTAAACCATATCGTCAGCTTTCGGGTATTAGCATTCAAATGAAAGCAAAGACGAAAGGAAAGGCCTACTCTTCTACTAATATCATAAACCATATCTTGTCTACGTGCTGGAACTGTTACTTGTGTAAAAATAGTGTAATAATTGACAGGGAAGTTGCCAGAAAAATGAAAAGGGCATTTGCAAAAAATATAACTAAGGAATATAAAGATGAATCGATGAAAAACAAAGTACAAGCAAACGTTACTGCCATTGATCAAGCAGTCAATGAACCAAATAATACCAAAGACGAAAAGCATATTGACCCTGTCAATGACACACCTGTAAAAATTGTGTATGACTCAAAATGGAATAATGATTATTCTACTGATTACGAACTAAGAGAAGACAATGGCTATAGTATCAAGAGAGAACATGGTGAACCATTTTATGAAACAGATTGAAAAATTTCCGAAGTTGATCATTGATATTAATAATGTATAATAATGTATCTACCTTATATTTATATTAATATCATAAATGTAATTATTTCATTAAAAATATGTTATCTATTACTTTGTTATATTCCCATTATTTCTAGGGTAAGCTAAGACAGACATTGAGAGAAGCAAACACCTGACTAAACACACAAGCAAAAGAGTGAGAGACACAAACACACATATGAATATATAGATTCTGGCATACAAACTGACAAAGACAGGCATTGAGATAAGCAAACACCCGCCCAGACACATAAGCAGAGGAAGTGAGAGAGACAAAACACATATAAATGTAAGGATTCTGACACACAAACTGACAAAGACATGCACTGGGAGAAGAAAACATCCGTCCAGATACATAGGCAAGTAGAGTGGGAGAGATAAAAACACATGCAAATATATTGATTCAGGTATACAAACCGACAGAGACAGGCATTGAGATAGGCAAACACCCACCCAGACACATAAGCAGAGGAAGTGAGGGAGACAAAAACACATATAAATGTAAGGATTCTGACATACAAACTGAAAAAGACGTGCACTGGGAGAAGAAAACATCCGCCCAGACACATAGGCAAGGAGAGTGGGAGAGATATAAACACATGCAAATATATTGATTCAGGTATACAAACCAACAGAGACAGGCATTGAGATAGGCAAACACCCGCCCAGACACATAAGCAGAGGAAGTGAGGGAGACAAAAATACATATAAATATATGGATTCTGACATACAAACCAACAACGACAAGCATTGAGATAGGCAAACATTCGCCCAGACACATAAGCAGTGGAAGTGAGAGAGACAAAAACACATATAAATGTAAGGATTCTGACATACAAACTGACAAAGACATGCACTGGGAGAAGAAAACATCCGCCCGGACACATAAGCAAGGAGAGTGGGAGAGATAAATAAACATGCAAATATATTGATTCAGGCATACAAACTGACAGAGACAGGCATTGAGATAGGCAAACACCCGCCCAGACACATAAGCAGAGGAAGTGAGGGAGACAAAAACACATCCAAATATATTGATTCAGGTATACAAACCGACAGAAACAGGCATTGAGATAGGCAAACACACGGCCAGACCCATAAGCAGAGGAAGTGAGGGAGACAAAAACACATTTAAATATATGGATTCTGACATACAAACCGACAAAGACAGGCATTGAGATAGGCAAACACCCACCCAGACACATAAGCAGAGGAAGTAAGAGAGACAAAAACACATATAAATGTAAGGATTCTGACATACAAACCAATAAAAACAGGCATTGAGATAGGCAAACACTTGCCCAGACACATAAGCAGAGGAAGTGAGGGAGACCAAAACACATATAAATATAAGGATTCAGGCATACAAACCGAAAGAGAAAGGCACTGAGATAAGCAAACACCCGCCCAGACACAGAAGCAGAGGAAGTGAGAGAGACAAAAACACATATAAATGTTAGGATTCTGATATACAAAGCAAAAATCCCAGGCATTTAGATGGGCAAACATCCACCCAGACCTTAGCCAAGGAGAGTGAGAGTGACAAAAACACAAATATATTAATTCAGACATACAAAGCAATAATCACAGGCATTGAGATAAGCAAACACCCGCCCAGACACATAAGCAGAGGAAGTGAAAGAGACAAAAACACATATAAATATATAGATTCTGACATACAAATCGACAAAGACAGTCACTGGGAGAAGCAAATATCCACCCAAACACATAGGCAAGGAGAGTGGGTTAGATAAAAACACACGCAAATATATTGATTCAGACATACAAACCGACAGAGACAGGAACTGAGATAAGCAAACACCCACCGAAGACACATAGACTCAGAGAGTGAGAGAGACGAAAACACATGCAAATATATAGATTCAGGCATACAAAGCAACAATCCCAGCCAATGAGATAGGCAAACACCCGCCTAGATACATAAGCAGAGGAAGTGAGAGAGATAAAAACACATATAAATAAATGAATTCTGACATACAAACCGACAAAGACAGGCATTGAGATAGGCAAACACCCGCCCAGACACATAAACAGAGGAAGTGAGAGAGACAAAACACTTATAAATAAATGGATTCTCACATACAAACCGACAAAGACAGACACTGAGATAAGCAAACATCCGCCAAGACACATAAGCGGATGAAGTGAGAGAGACGAAAATACATATAAATAAATAGATTCTGACATACAAACCAACAATGACAGGCATTGAGATAGGCAAACACCCTCCCAGACACATAAGCAGAGGAAGTGGGAGGGATAAAAACACATATAAATATATGAATTCTGACATACAAACTGACAAAGACAGGCATTGAGATAGGCAAACACCCGCCCAGACACATAAGCAGATGAAGTGAGGGAGACAAAAACACATATAAATATATGGATTCAGGCATACGAACCGACAGACACAGGCACTGAGATAGGCAAACATCCGCCTAGACACATAAGCAGAGGAAGTGAGAGAGACAAAAACACGTATAAATGTAAGGATTCTGACACACAAACAACAATCACAGGCATTGAGATAGGCAAACATCCGCCCAGATACATAGGCAAGAAGAGTGAGAGTGACAAAAACACATATAAATATATAGATTCAGACATACAAAGCAACAATCACAGGCATTAAGATAGGCAAAAACCCGCCAAGACACATAAGCAGAGGAAGGGAAAGAGACAAAAACATATATAAACATATAGATTCTGACATACAAATCGACAAAGACAGTCACTGAGATAAGCAAACATCCGCCCAGACACATAGGCAAGGAGAGTGAGAGAGACAAAAACACATGCAAATATATAGATTCACACATACAAACCAACAATGACAGGCATTAAGATAGGCAAACACCCGCCCAGACACATAAGCAAAGAGAGTGAGAGTGACAAAAACACATTTAAATATATAGATTCAGACATACAAAGCAACAATCACAGGCATTGAGATAGGCAAAACTCCGCCCAGACACATAAGCAGAGGAAGTGAAAGAGACAGAAACACATATAAATATATAGATTCTGACATACAAATCGACAAAGACAGTCACTGAGATAAGCAAGCATCCGCCCAGACATATAGGCAAGGAGAGTGAGAGAGACAAAAACACATGCAAATATATAGATTCACATATACAAACCAACAATGACAGGCATTGAGATAGGCAAACACCCACCCAGACACATAAGCAAAGAGAATGAGAGTGATAAAAACACATATAAATATATAGATTCTGAAATACAAACTGACAAAGACAAGCACTGGGAGAAGCAAATATCCACCCAGACACATAGGCAAGGAGAGAGGGTGAGATAAAAACACACGCAAATATATGGATTCAGACATACAAACCGACAGAGACAGGCACTGAGATAAGCAAACACCCGCCCAGACACATAAGCAAAGAGAGTGAGAGTGGCAAAAACACATATAAATATATAGATTCTGACATACAAACTGACAAAAACAGGCACTGGGAGAAGCAAACATCCGCCCAGACACATTGCCAAGGAGAGTGGGAGAGATAAAAACACACGCAAATATATTGATTCAGACATACAAACCGACAGAGACAGGCACTGAGATAAGCAAAAACCCACCCAAGACACATAGACCCAGAGAGCGAGAGGGACAAAAACACATGCAAATATATAGATTCAGACATACAAAGCAACAATCCCGGCCAATGAGATAGGCAAACACCCGCCTAGATACATAAGCAGAGGAAGTAAGAGAGATAAAAACACATATGAATAAATGAATTTTGACATACAAACCGACAAAGACAGGCATTGAAATAGGCAAACACCCGCTCAGACACATAAACAGATGAAGTGAGAGAGACAAAACAATTATAAATAAATGGATTCTGGTATGCAAACCAACAATGACAGGCATTGAGATAGGAAAACATCCTCCCAGACACATAAGCAGAGGAAGTGGGAGAGATAAAAACACATATAAATATATGAATTCTGATATACAAACTGACAAAGACAGGCATTGAGATAGTTGAGATAGTTGTTAAGAGCGAATAGGGAAGTAGTGGAATCACACATTATTCAGTCGAGCAAAACTTGCCCAAAGCAGTTTTGGAAATATGTAAATAGAAACAAGCCGAATTTTTCACCGAGTAACTGCACATTCACGCATCCGGTTACACAAGAAAAAATTGATGACGATTTTGATAAAGCATGCATATTTAATGAAACTTTTGGATCAGTTTTTGTTACACCTAACCAGACACATCATGACCAAGATTTAGTTCAGCGAATACAAAGTGGGACTTTATCATGTAATGATATAGACTTTAGTGTTGCAGAGGTTCATCAAATACTTAAAAAGCTTGATACATCTAAGTCCCCAGATATAGATGGATTTCCTAACACTATGATAATACAGATTGCTGATGTAATTGCACAACCGGTTACGTTTCTGTACAATCAGTCCTTGGTGAAAGGTTCCTGTCCCTCAGGTTGGAAGAAAGCAATGGTTAAACCCCTACACAAAGCCGGTCTAAAATCAGATTTTAAAAATTACCGTCTGATTTCCATCATATCTATATTTTGCCGGGTTATGGAAAAGCTGATTGTTGCAAGATTCCAAACTTATTTTGATGAAAATAATCTTTGGAATCCTGCCCAGCATGGTTTTCGTAAGAGAAGGTCTTGCAACACTCAACTTCTGGAAGTTACTGTTGATTTTCAGCATTATGCTGATTTTGGTATACCGTTTGATTGCATTTACATAGACTTCTCCAAAGCTTTTGACAAAGTTTCTATGTCACAACTAGTTGAAAAATATTGACTCTATAATATTGGTGTAAGAACTGTTGATTGGATTGCTGATTATTTGCGTGGTAGGTCTCAACAGGTAGTTGTCGGTGAAGCAGCATCTCAATCAATTGATGTCCTGAGTGGGGTACCCCAGGGTAGTTGCTTGGGCCCTATACTCTTCTGTATTTTCATCAATGATTTACCATTTTGTGTTCGTCATTCGTCAGTGAAGTTGTTTGCTGATGATGCTAAAATTTACCGACCAATACTAACTACCGATGATGAGCCTATGCTTCAAGAAGATCTTGATTCAATAAAACGATGGTGCGAGTCTAATTCGATGTTTGTGAATGCATCAAAATGTGCAGTACTTCATTACGGGAATAAAAATCAGCCCAGCCGTGCATACTCCCTATCTGGCTCACAGATACCGCCAGAAGAATTTGTACGCGACCTCGGTGTTCACTTTGATACGCATTTAAAATTTGATAGACATGTTTCGACTGTAGTAAGAAATGCAAATTACCAACTCCTCACTTTAAAACGGAATTTCAGGAAGTTTAATCTTAAGAATTTTATGTTACTTTATAAATCATTTGTTCGGCCACTTGTTGAATATAATACTTCTGTTTGGTTTCCTCTGAATGTAACAGACGAGCACCGAGTTGAAAAGATTCAGAGGCAGGCGACAAAAATGATCCCTTATTTGAAACATCTTCCTTACGCACAAAGACTAACTAGGCTCCAACTTCCTTCACTGTATTTCCGACGTCGCCGTACCGACCTCATAAACACATTCAAAATAATCAAAGGCGTGGACGATATTGAGGTAGGAAAATTTTTCGAATTCAGCCACTACCACTTGACATGACAGCATCCTTATAAAATTTACCCACCAGTAACCCACAGGAAAATCGGACACAATTCATTTGTTAATAGGGTCACAGACTCTTGGAATGATTTACCGCCAGAAGTTGTTTACCGTTTGATTTACCGTTTAAGAATATGTTGGTTGATAGCAAGTTTTACACAAGGGCCTTTTCAGTTTAGACCTTTGTGTTGCCTTTCATTTTATTATATATTGTATTAGTACGACAAGCTTTTTAGCTTACCGTTATGTGGATTAATAAATAAATAAATATAAATGTATTAATTCAGACATACAAAGCAATAATCACAGGCATTGAGATAGGCAAACACCCACCCAGACACATAAGCCGAGGAAGTGAAAGAGACAAAAACACATATAAATATATAGATTCTGAC
>JAQQPU010016450.1:4052-17764 GCA_029168905.1 Artemia sp. Kazakhstan ARC1039
ATATATATATTAAAAAAGAACTCAATTTTTATTTTTTAGTTTGAAACATTTTAAGGAACTACTTAAAAATAATAAATACATATCATCTTTGAAGTAGACACATTTGCAAATTTATAATCTTTGCTAGTAATATTTTTATAATCTTTGCATCTTGCAGCATGGTAGGCTATGTAGTCTTCTGCTACAACAGTAAGACTTTCAAAATACATCACTTCTGTTTAACTTACAAAGTGACAACAAAGTTTGACAGACGTTCCCTAGAAATCGCCTATTTCGCATTCATGAGAACCAAAAACTCTACAACAGCAACTGATGTAACGTTATTCATATATCCAAAATATGCAAATAAAACAAGATAATGTCAACAATATCGATGATAAAGCGAAAAAATATTTTGTCAAACATACATTATTGAATATCTTGTTTCTGCTATCGACATCGTTGTTTTTACTTTTTTTTTCTTTGTTTGCTCTTCACCAAAATATCTGCTTGTGTCCCGTTTTGTTTCACTGGCTAAAACTTTCCCTCGTTTGTACCACGGAATTACCACCATATTACCTTAATCAAAATTTATTCTCCTAATCACAAGATTTACATAATTATAACACTCGGCAAGAAAAAGAGTATCTACATTGACAAGTATCGTATTGAAAGATCTAAATTCGTTCACGTTTGTGTCGATAGCCCTGTGCTGGGATGGCCAAGAGGATATTATTGATAAATTTACTTCTATCCTTTTGGTTAAAAAAATTTAACCAATCTAAAAAAAATACTAACCAACATCTCGTAATTGTATAGGAGTATGACTCCACTGAAGAACTTGCAAGGCGAAACTACAAATAGATCTTCCATGAGGCAACAGCTGTTTTCTACAAGACTTTATCAAGTTATTCAGTAGCTGCAGCGTCACCACCTAAAGAATAGGCATTCAATGAATAAATAATTGACACTAGTTACATCTGAATTTAAAGGGTATAGTTTGATACAGTTGTTATTAGTTTGATATAGTTGAAGCAACTTCTCAAAAAAACATTTGTACTATCTTATCTTGTATCTGAAGATGCAGTTTTTGTCAAACATTGTATATTACTTTAATATTATGTTTTGTTACTTAAATATGTTACTAGATATGAGACTTTCCTTTCAAATGAGTCCTTTTCCAGCAATCAACGAGTACTTGTTCGGTAGGATCACCCCTGAGAAGAAAGAAAAAAAATACAAAAAAAAAGAGAGACAACAATGCTTCCCATGCAAAAACGTAATTCTCCTTGTTGTTCAAGATGGGGGAGTGTAATTTTGGTATATAGTTTTTGCAACCATAGTGATTCCAATAGGGCAGTTTTCATTATGATTTGACACCATTTTTTTTTGGGGGGGGGGGTGTTCAGGCTCTTCTCAGGAATTCCCATGAATTTTTTTTCGCAATAAACTTTGTGATTAATATTAGCCGAAATAACAGTTACTATTCCTGAATCAACTTCAAATAGCGTTTCTTCCGCAATTGAATTTTTTTTTCTTTATATGTCTTTCTAAATTTCCGGTTACTATGGGTCTCGGCTCGCCTTTTTACTCAGTTGCAGGCAAAGCTGTAGCCATGATTACTAGCTACGTCCATTTTATTTATGTAGAAAGAATCCAGCATATATTAGCCAGGATCTGAGGAAATTACTTTAATAGATATTTGCTATAAAATAATAACAATAATTGGCAATCTATACCCATTTTGAATATTGATGGAAAATGAAAAGAAATTAGTTACAGCAAAAAGAATAGCATTCTAAAAGATCCCATTTTCAGAAAGCGCTAAGGACTTTACAACTCCACTATCAGCTACACAAAAATAACAGCAGATATACTATAAATAACAGACCGAAATTACTAGCTATAATTTAATGATTATCATTTTAAGAATTGTAGTATAATCCATTTTACACTGAATATGGTCCAAAGCAAAATATGCAATGCAATGTACATTCAATGATTTATACTGGTTAGTTGCGAGCTTAATAATGCAGCCTACATGACAAAAAGCTGACTAAAAGCATTGAATGGTGCCTAAATTGAATGGATAACAGTGCAAAATAGTGCAATAGAAACTGTACAAACACAGTTTTTATTTCGGGTAGGTTGACTTGACCAAATCCTAGCTCATTTTTTTGTGCTGATGCAATGATATAGTCTTTAGATATTAAGCTTTTTATGACCTTGAACCAGATAGAGAGGAGACGACACGTCAAATGCATTGCAATCATGGAATCAAGCTCAGGAGGTTTTATTTTAACTATATTTTATTATTTTTGTTGTTGTTGCAAAAAGGGGCATTTGAGCACAGAGTGAAAAAAGGGAAAAAATAATTGGTACTTAAATAAATAAAGGTAACTTAACTGGTTAAGAATAAGAGGTAGTCCTATTCTGCAGCTAACGCTTCAGCACTCGCAGACTTTTTCTGAGAATATTATGGGGAAGGGACAGATTATTTGGTATGTGATGCTTTATCATTTTTCTTTTCTTATTTTCACATCGTGATATTTACTTTCTGAGATTGTAGTTCGTAAGTGTGCGTGAATTGAAAAAGGCTAATTACCTGTTTTGGCAGAGAGCCGAGATACAAGCTAGTTTCGTTTTGAATGAATTTTTGTTCGTATGAAATGGTCAGACCTTTCCTGAACTTTGTAGAATAAAGACCTCTTTTTGAAAATCTTTGTACTTTGTGAATTTAGACAGCGATAAGGGCTCCTGATTGAGACCAATTCTAGGACTTGGGTTCTAATTATTGGTTGCTGTGGTAAAAGTTGCCCCATTTGGTGTCTGGCGGTGGGATAAGATCCCTGAATTTGGACAGAAGTTGAACGGTGGATCTGGAATAGGGACAAAGTGTCTTCTATTCCCGCAAGTGATCCCGTTTGAAGAGCTCCTGAGTTAATGGTAACTAGTTTAATCACGCTAGCGACATTTTGTTGTTTTGTATAATTTTAGTTTTCCGTTTAGGCTTTTGAGATAAGTCTAAACCCAATTAATTAATTCACGCTACAGACATTTTGCTGTTTTACAATTTCAGTTTTCGGTTTAGGCTTTTAAGAAAAGCCTAAACCTATTTAATTAATTCACGTTACCAATATTTTGCTGTTTTTTAGAACTGCAATTCTCCGTTTAGACTTTTGAGAAAAGTCTAAACTTGATTAAGTAAGTAATTCACGTTACGAAAATTTTGCTGTTTTTATAGCATTTCAGTTCTCCTATTAGACTTTTGAGAAAAGTCTACACTTTCCACCTGATTATATTGTGAAACCCGCCTTCCAAATTCTCCTGTTTTCCTAATTGTCGACAAATTGGAGTGACATTTTGCCGGTAATTGAAGCGGTAAAGAAAGGCAATATTTTCGTAAACCTTACAGAGATTATAGGAATTTTATTTTGGAATAAAAAACAAAAAAAACAAAAAAAAAAACATTTTTGTAACCTAAGGTGGGTGAAGTCGTATGCCCGAGAATCCTACCGAGCCTCTGAGACAGACTAGGTCCAGTTCACTGGGTCAAGTTCACGTTAAACTACCCGACATTCTAAACGACGGAGCATCAGCGATTCCTAAGAGGAGGACTAAAGTAGACCCTCTTAAAGAGTTTAACTCAAAGACGAAACATGTATTTCAGTCAAATATAACAGAGGGTGTAGGTGGGGCTGAGAGCACGGCGGAGGGGATCAGTTATCCTTACAAGAAGGGAGAACAACAGAGTGTGAAGTTTTTGCCCGAGGCTATTTCTGAAACAGAAGATAGTAAGGCAAGGATAGAGAAAGCGGAAGGAAAGACAGGGATAGAAGTATTGCCAGAAGTTTCAGCAAGTATCCAGATCTTTGGTAATAAAAATCCGATTCCAATGGATGCAGCACAGTTTAATCAGCTTATGACAGCACTAAACGTCCTAACAACTAGCTTGGCGGGTCAACCTGCGACAAATCAGCAGTAGCCTACAGCAGCACAAGCCACAATTAGGCCCAAACTAATGAAGTTGAAAGATAGTGACGACATAGACTCGTTTTTAAGCATGTTTGAGAGCACTGCGACGGCTAGTGGCTGGCCTAGGGAACAGTGGGCTACACAGCTGTATTCAGTTCTATCCGGTCCCGCACTCGAGACGATGTCAGGTTTATCGGCGGATACTTTTGCTGATTATGATGCGGTTAAGACAGCAATACTTGCGAAGTATTATGTCACAAACGAAACGTATCGCATACGCTTCCGAAGTGGAAGAAAAGAAGAAAAGGAGAATTCGGAAGGAAGCTGGCAACCAACTTCAATAGATGGCCCAGTCTAACATCGCTGAGAGCGCAGGCAGAGAACCTGGCGGCAACAAGCACTCGACCAGCCAGAGTGGTTGTGCCATTGAAGGATGTAGAAGAAATTTTTGAGCTTTTACAGGTGGAAAAGTTTACGGAGGCAGTACCGTACCACCTGCAGGTAGCCCTTCGGGAGAGGCAGTTTAAAACTATTAAGGAAGCTGTTTCTTTTGTGGAACCTAGCGCCCTAGCTCGTAAAACAACGAAAGATTGTTTGGAGACGGGTGGCGATAACAGAGACCAGCGTCCAGGAAAGGAGGGAAGGAAACAGAGGAGTTTTGGCGGCAACCGTAAAGGAGGGGTGAGCAGTCATCAAGCGAGAGCTGAGTCCAAGGAGGGAAGCTCGCGCGAGAGTCGCCGAGCAGGAAACAGGAGAGCCTGCTTTGTGTGTGATGACACGTCACACTTTGCAAAGAATTGTCCGAGGAAAAAGCAGCAGCCAAAAAATACGCGGCAGGGTTTTCTGGCTGGGAGCCCAGAAAGGCCCGATCACCAGGAGTCGGCAGGGGCAGTGGTAGTGCTTCATGGCAAAGAAGACAGAAGGAATGTTGAAATGCTGGTGGAAAGTGGAGCGGACATAACAGTTTTGCACTCGGAGTTGGTACCAGAAGAGTTGTGGTGCTGAGAGGAGCCTAAAAGCTTGAGATGTGTACATGGCGACACACAAGAATACCCTACGGCAGTAGTGGACGTACGGGTGAAACAAGCAGATGGTTTGCTTGTTGAACTTCCAGTGAAGGTTGCAGTCTCGGATCGGATCCCAAAGAAGTTCCTGGTAGGGAGAAATTTTCCAGAATTCTCAAGTCTGGTAGATTCGGAAGCTGATGTGTTTGTGACGAGGGCCAGAGCAAGCAAGCTGGGTGAGTTACAAACGGATCTTTCAGAGGCCAGACAGTTTGACTTCGACGACTCAATGTTTTCTGGAGGAGGAAAAGCACGGAAAAGTCGGGGGCAGAAGCGTAGAAAAAAGAAGGCCGCTTCTCAGGGCAAGTCAGACGGAGAGGAGGCTCCCACGAAACCTGGACAGAAACGGAAAAGTTTTGCTGAGTTACAGAGGATGGATGAGACCTTCCAAGAATTCTGGGTGCGGGCTAAGGCCGAACCTACAGAGGCAAAAGATTTCATTGTAAGGGATGAGAGATCGGTACACTTTACCAAGTACACTTTACGTTTACCGAGTAGTTAATGATGAAGATCGGTACGAGCAGAAGTGGCAATTAGTGGTTCCTTCAGTCTACAGAACAGACGTGCTAAAACTGGCCCATAATTCACCTATGGGAGGGCATATGGGCAGGCAACGAACTACCCACAGTATTTTAGAAATATTATTTTGGCCGAATGTTTATCTGGACGTAGCAAAACATTGCCAACAATGTCATGATTGCCAGATGACAGCCAGAAAACGCCAGATAGACAAGGTGCCATTAAAACCCCTCCCGATCATTGAAACTCCTTTCCACAAAATAGGAATGGACCTGGTGGGACCTTTAGAGCGTAGTAAAACTGGTTTCAAGTGGATCCTAGTGATAAGCGATTATGCAACCAGATATCCGGAGACTATACCGCTTTGCTCGACTCACTCACAAAATATAGCTGACGAATTCATCAAGTTTTTCACTCAAGTGGGGATACCTTCAGAGATTCTAACCGACAATGGAAGTAACCTCATTTCCCAAGCGAAGCAGAGACTATACTTGGCCCTTGGCATTAAACCCCTTCGTACCAGTGTTTACCATCCGGAGACGGATGGATTGGTTGAGAGGTTAAATGGGACCATAGTGCAGATGCTAAGAAAATTTGTCAGAGATGAGCCAAAGAAGTGGGATCAGTACCTTCCATATCTTTTGCCTCCAGGGAAACTAAACAGGCTTCGACAGGTTTCTCACCATTCGAGCTGATCTATGGGCATCACGTCAGAGGACCATTAGATGTGTTACGAGAGGAATGGGAGGAGAAAAAGAAAGGCGCGTCTGAATCGGTAGTCAGTTACCTGGTTAATATGGGGGAATGACTTAGCAAATGGACCGAGACCGCACATCAAAACTTATTGGCAAGTCAAGAACAACAGAAGACCAGGTATGATCACAACCGGAAACCCAGGGAGTTTGAAGCGGGAGAGGAATTGCTGGTCCTCTTACCGTGTGGAAATAGCAAACTTGAGGTACAGTGGCAAGGCCCATACAAGATTATGAAGAAATCCGGAAGTGTGGATTACCTAGTGGAATTTCCCGAGGGGAAAAAGAAGTCAAAGCTTTTCCACGTAAACCTTCTTAGAAAGTACCACAGGGCAAACCCGAATGAAACCTTATGTATTCAAACAGACAACTATGCGGACACAAGTCTGGAAGAGATGACGGACTACAAGGGTACAGGAAATGACAGAGACTTCGAAGAAGCCATCCAGACATCCATAAATGGAATTTTGAGTCATGGTCAGAGAAAGGATTTAGCTAAAATCTTGAGAAGATATAGAACGACCCTTTCGGACAGACCTGGGAAAACCGATCTCGTGATGCACGAGATCGATATAGGCAGTAGCCCACCGGTGCGGAAAAAACCTTATCGAGTTCCAGCAGCGAAACGGCACCTGGTAGAAACTGAAGTGTCTAAGATGCTGCAAGAAGAAATTATACGACCGTCAGAGAGTGATTTTGCGTCACCGATAGTACTAGTACCAAAGGCAGATGGGACCGTGCGGTTTTGTGCCGACTATCGGGAACTAAATAAAATTTCAAGGCAGAATTATTACCCATTACCTCACACGGATGAGATCCTTGAGGGAATGGAAACGGCTAAATTCATCAACAAGATAGATGTAACTCGAGGATATTGGCAGATAAAAATGCACCCTAATAGCATACACAGGACAGCATTTGTGACGCCAAATGGTCTATATGATTTTCTCGTAATGCCATTCGGAATTCAAGGAGCAAGTGGAAGATTCCAAAAGCTCATAGATTGTGTTCTCAGAGATTTGAAATTCTGTCGCTTCTACATCGACGATATTGTGATCTTCAGTGACACTTTCCAGGACCACCTGCGACATATTGAAATGGTGCTACAGAGATTGCAGTCAGCAGGGCTGACAGTCAATCCAAGGAAGTGCAGGTTTGGGGATACAGAAGCGGAGTCTTTGGGACTTACAGTAGGAGGTAGAGTCGTTAAGCCATAGACGAACAAGGTCCAGGGGATGGTCAATTATCCATTACCCTTTCGAAAAAGGATGTTCGAGCATTTATGGGACTAGTTGGATACTATGGTCGCTTTATTCAGAATTTCGCAGCTTTGGCCGAACCACTCTACCAGATGACGACCAAAAAGGCCCCTGAGGTAGTCGAGTGGACTCCCAATGCGGAACTGGCATTTGAGTCTCTGAAGGAGACCTTGTGTTCAGCTCCGGTTTTGAGAGATCCGAACTATAAGGAACCCTTCATACTACAAACAGACGCGAGCGGCAAAGGACTGGGGGCAGTCTTGACCCAGCGGACTGACGGAGAGGAGCATCCTATTGGCTTCATTAGCAGGAAACTGACACCCGCTGAGAGTCGATACTCCACGATCGAGAAGGAGGCACTAGCAATACAATGGGCAATATCCAAGCTCCTCTACTTCCTGGCGGGTCGGCATTACTTCGTCGAAACTGACCATGATCCGTTACGGTGGCTTCATGTTATGTCGAATCAGAACGAGAAATTAGCTCGGTGGATTCTCGCTCTAAAAGCATATGATTTCACCATTAGTAGCCGTCCAGGGGTTGCGAACACTAATGCTGACACCCTGTCAAGATATCAGGAATAGGCGACCCCTCCTCGTTTTGTAAATACTGTATATAAATTTTTGGTTGCAGGATCCAGAACGAATCGTCGTCGCGGAGAATATAGATCAGCCGGAGCACCTGTATGGATTCACCTACGGCTAGGTAAGCCGGTTGCAAGTAGCAGACCGCACACTACAGTATTACGTAGAACTGGCAGCGTTTGAAATCACGGATTCAAGTGACGTGAAATACGCATGGGATGAGCAAGAAATCTTAAGAAGGTTTTTCAACGATCAACTTCCCCAAATCGTCGTGCCCATGGGATTTTTCCGAGAGTGCCTAATCATGGAGCAGCACATCAGACAAGATGGTTTTTATAGGTCCGACAAGGAGGTGGCTGATCGTATTTTGCCGGAATACTTGCCGTCTGGATTATTTACAGATATCAAAAATTACAGAAAGAATTGTAGCCATTGTCAGGCAATCCAGTTGAGACGGTGTCAATCTGTAGTCACACGTGTGTCATAGGGTTAAGCCAAAGTGGCGCCTCTCTTGTAAATAGTGCTCAAAGTGGCCCTTCCTCTTTTCTCGTCATAAATGAGGCCTCGAAGGGAAAACTCATGAATCCGTGCCTAAGGGGGAAGGGATGTGATGGTTTATTATTTTTCTTTTCTTATTTTCACATCGTGATATTTACTTTCTGAGATTGCAGTTCGTAAGTGTGTGTGAATTGAAAAAGGCTAATTACCTGTTTTGGCGGAGAGCCGAGATGTAACCTAGTTTTGTTTTGAATGAATTTTTGTTCGTATGAAATGGTCAGAACTTTGCCCTTTCTTTGATCTTGGCCCTTTGTGAATTTAGACAGCGATAAGGGCTCTTGATTGAGACCAATTCTAGGACTTGGGTTCTAATTATTGGTTGCTGTGGTAAAAGTTGTCACAGGTATATAACGCCATATGTCATTTAAAATAATTCCAGAGGGAGTCAAATTCACAAAATCCTAATCACTTCATGCAGATCGTGGTATTTTTATGACAATGACAAAAAAGCAGAAATAACTTGGAAAACTATTTTGCTATACAGGCTCGGCATAACGAAATTAGTATACTTAACCATGAAATGTGATCTTTGTATCGTTCTTGGATTTTTTTTTTCCGGACGAGTACAAGAGGCTAAACCACCTAGTAAATAAGAAAATCCGGCAAGCTCTATGACAATATGCCAACGACAAATGTCATGAACGTAAAGAAGCCTTTCAAGAAGGTGACAGAAACTTCATATAAAAGAAAGTCCGTGAACTGTCGAAAAAGAATCGTCGGCCACTCTTACTCTGTTAGATAAACACGGGCTCCCAATCACGGATTCCGAAGGAAGGCGAAAACGATGGAAGGACCACTTCTGCAAAAACTGAGTCCCACGATAACACCCAACCCTAATATATCCGTCCCACTACCTCAGTACCCAGTAGACCCAAGCCCTCCTCCACAAAGAGACGAAGCATTCTCAGAAACAAATTCCCTAAGGACTAACAAAGCCCCCGGCCCGGATGATATTCAGTCAAAACTACTAGAAGCAAGAACAAAATAACTGGTGGATATCTATCACCAAGCCATAACAGGTGTCTGAAAAACGGGACACATCCCCAGAACTTGGGCGAAAGCTACCATCGTCCCCCTTTTTAAAAATAGTGAAAAGGGCAATTGTAGCAACTACAGACGAATAATTTTGACTAGCCAACCGGCGAAGATTCTTACAAAATTATTCTTGACCGTCTCAAATCTCTAACAAACCATGCCTTCCAAGCAGAGAGATTCCAAGCAGACTTTAGAAAAGACCGCTCGACCACAGACCAGATTTTCTCAACTCAGCAACTGATGGAGAAGCATATCGAGTCTGCAAAAGAGCTGCTACTACTCTTCATCGACTTCAAGCAGACTTTGGACTTGATATAGCGAGATGGATTATGGCACAGACTACTACATTATGGAATCACTGAAATTATAGTAGTCCTGACCAGAAACATGTTTTCTAATTTCGTTAGCCAGGTCCATACGCCTAAGGGACTAACATAATATTTCCTAACATCAGCAGGTGTTCTCCAAGGTTGCCTCTTGTCACCCCACCTCCTTAACATATTCCTCAACACATCGCTATCAATTGTTAAAACTGCACGGTTACTCAATAAATGGACATAACCAGATGACATCGAGAAACTTCAACAGCCATGAGCTTCTACTTCAAACTGACACCGATGAGCTAGCGTCAGCAACCAAGGCTTGTGGGATGGTAATTAACACAGCCAAAACCAAGGTTATGCGAGCGTCTAGAGACCCTGCTACAAGAATTATTCTGATGAAAATAAATGAGGATCCAGTAGAGAATTTTAAGTTTTTCCTCTACTTAGGGAGCCTCCTAACTTCTGACGACTGCTCAAAAACGATCAAGCGAAGACTTGTCCTGGCTAGCACTAGCTTCAAGAACCTCTTGCCTTTTGGAAAAGCAAGGCTCTGTCGACTTCTCTAAAGGTGTGACTCTTCAAATCCCCCATAATCCCCATTCTTTTATACTCAAGTGAAACCTGGTCCATAAAGGCTGATGAATCTCCATCACGAAGAATCTCCGCATTTAAAACTAAATACTTTAGACACATTACAGGGACTTATTACTTTTGTCACGCTATTTTAATATCATGCTCATACATTCTACATGATGAATCAAACTATTAGTACCGTAGTATGTACTTTTCACAGTAAAAGAGCACAAAGATAAAACATTTTAATGGACCCCACCCCCCTTATTTAAGCGGATACCTCTTATAAATGAAATTTCTATACGGAAATAAGTTGTACACCGTCTACCACAGTGCGCACTGTTTTGGGACTCGAACCCTATATTTTTTGCATCTAACTGTACCTTATAGTCCCCCATTTCTGTAGCCGGTTTCACATGTATGCTTTCAGCATTGCCTTTGTGTTTCGAAGATATAAAAAGTGACCTAGTGCACAGTCCTAAAGGTGTTGACGCTACAGGAGATCGGTAAGGCTATGACACTGTAGAATGTCAGTAGATGTCTGTTGAATTTCTGGAGGGTCTTTTACATGTTCCTGAACATTTCCAACGAAATGCAAAAAAAAGTGCAGAAATTAAGTGAAAAAAAAACTTAGTTTCCCCGATTGAAGTCAAACGCATGATTTAAACTTACACATGAGAAAATTGTACAAAGTAAGGAGTTGGAATTTTCCAACTCTTGGTGTCTAACGTATTCTAAGGTCTTTAGATATGATGCATATCAACATGAATAAGTTGTAGCCATGAGAAGTCACTCAACTTTAATTTGAGTTTCCTAGAATTAAATCATGGCTATCTTCATAATTTTCAAAGATAAAACAGGCCTAGTGACTCTGTTTACCAAAAAAAAAACACACTAAAAACGGACTTGGGGAGGGGAGGTATTTACTTCCAGATCCTGAAAAAAGGGGAACACATTGCCAACGTTAAGATATGTCAAAAATTAATGAAAATCTTGTTGAATTGTTGACAACAACCTTTGAATTGTCAAAACTTGATTCGGCACAATTCTATTTACTATCCCGATACTAATTTTGCTCCTTAAAGAGTAAAAATACCTGTAAATCTGGAAATATTTTCTGTCTCTCCTTTCCTTCACTTGTATTTCCACCAATTCTTTTACTTAATGCCAAAGGTGAAAGGCAAAAAACCTCACTAGATAGTGATAATATCGATGCAACAGGTATACACTTCGGTGCAGGAAATGGATCGCTTTAAAAAGAACAAAATTATGCAAATGTATAGAAGCAAAGAAGTCCCATTCACAAATTTGGAAACACAGCATACTTAGTTAACTTGTTGTCAAAGTAACGCGCGTAGAAAACTATAGGAGTTTTACTCTTAAAATCCAACTGACTAATTGACAATCCGACTATTAAAACTTTATTTCACCTGCCAATTCACTCGTGATATTTGAAGTCATTTGACTATCCGGCAATGGTTCTCGGCGTTTACGCCCCCCCCCCCCGTGAAAAATACCTCCCCGCGGAAGATACCCCGCCCCTCCCCCGTGGAAAATAAGGCTTTCCAAATTTGAGAATTTTATTTGAGTTTTATATTTTTAATTTCCGTAGGGGGAAGTAATTTTGGTACTTGTGTATTATGCGCCACTCACTCAAGTTTACGCTGTGTAAAATTCGAGAACCGGTTTTTTCGTTAGTTTCTTCGTTACTTTAGAAGTAAATTTGGGCTATAGATTTGCATATTAGGTGTAAAATAACATAAATGAATATACTGAATGGGGAGGGGGTGTTTAACCCCCCCTCCCCCCGGAAATACCCAAACGCGGAAAATCTACCCCGTAAAATGCCCCCTCACGGAAAGTAACCCCCGCAGAAAATACCCCCTACTTTGAAAATACCCTTCCCCCTGTGGAAAATAAGGTTTCTACATTTGAAACTTTTATTTGAGTTTTTTTTTTATAGTTTCGTTAAAAAGTGCTAAGGATCGGGAAAAAGAGGAATTTACACACCAGAAGTATCTTAAAAACTCAGAAAAAAAACACAAATCCATTTGTGTTGAAAAGTTTTCCATATGAAACGCCGGCCACCCCGGCAATATATTTCGCTTAGAAAATAGAGCCGATCTTACCACTGAGCAAGATATTAAAACTTGAACTTTAAAAACATTAGGAAAAATTAAACCCGAGGATAATGATGCGTTTTTTAATGTGGGGTGTTATGGTTTTTTTGCTAGTTTACGCTTTTAAATATGCTTAGCTTATTCGGACACTTTCTGCACTTTTTGGCCCGACTGGGATTTTTGCAGAAGGATGGGAAACCTGATTCTTTTGAAAAAAAAGGGGGGGGGGAAAAATGACTGAAAAATGTATAAAATTGACAAACAGAAACTTAAGAAATCATTGAAAAATTCGAAAGATTTGGAGATTCTGGGGAGAGTACAGAGGGAGTCAAAGTGCTCAAAGGCCATATATTCCCCTCTTATGCACGAGTTTACCATCATTAGCAAAATTTTATTAGTCACTGTATTCTTTTTGTCAATCTGATTGGTGAAATTTGGACTGTCAACAACAACTAAGATTGAAAGGTTTTTTTTTCTATTTGATAATCTAAGGATCCAAATTGAGAATCTTGATCATTAGACAAAAAGGTCTAATACTCACTTTAAATGCTTGTTTATTTTTCAAATACGTGAGGTGTTAACTTTGTCACATTTTCAAACATAAAGCTGAATTTGTTTATATCACTTCTGATGAACTTTTATGGAAATATTGTCTTGTCCGTCTATCAACCTGATGTCGAAGTTTCTGCAATTACAAACATAAGTAACAAACTGCGTTTTCTTAATATCCTTCATTTTTTTCGTCAGCTGACACCTAAATAGAGGACCTTATCATATTGGAAAGATGGCTAGAGCCACTAGAAGACCTCTAAGACCATTTTTGAGGGTAGAGATAAAGATATGCTTCGACCAAAGTTTTGATTGTACCTTAATACTTAGTCCTATACGTACAACACCATATAGTGGTGTTGTACACATGATGCGGTAACACTAGAATACGGAGATACTATACAGGACCATACAAAAAAAAA
>JAQQPU010016451.1:0-19873 GCA_029168905.1 Artemia sp. Kazakhstan ARC1039
GGAGGACGTCGTAAAGAAAGATTTAAAGGAAATGGGAACTTCGTGGGCGGGTGTAAAAAGGGAGCCTTTGAATATATTGGGGTGGAGGAGGATCGTGCGTAGCTGTGTTGGCCTCAGGCGGCTTGGTGCTGCGGTGAGTTGTTAGTAGTAGTAGTAGTAAAAGGGGTGTAGGTGTAAATGAACCCATGTAACTGAGGTTCCGTGCACCTCAACCCCATTTAACTGAATCCTCTTGCAACTGAACCCCCTTTTAACTGGACCCACGTGCAACTCAACCTTATTTAGCTGAGCCCTCGAGTTACTAAACCCACGTTTAACTGGGCCCCGTGCAACTCAACCCCATCTAATTAAACCCTGAGTACAACCCAACCCTATTTAACTAAACCCTCATTGAACTGGACTCCCGTTTAAATCAAAACTCTATTGATTTCATCCTTATGTAACTCACCCATATTTAAATTAAACTTTGTTTCACTGAACTCAACCCAAGGCATAAGAATGAGTTTGAACTAGTACCGATTAGAAGCTCAAAATATGCGTCTCGCTTCTTTCGGAGCCTATTTGAGCAAGCTAAACTAATTTGCACCAGAGATAAATGGTTTCGAGCCTTTACACTCTAAAAATGACACTAAAATTAGATAATGGTACCATAACTCAAACCCTGCTAAGTGACCGGGTTGCGCTGGGGAAAAAGAGAAAGGAAAAGAAAACACGTTCGGGTATCAAGCACATTTTAGAAATTTCCAAGAATTTGTTTACTAACTAATTTTAGTGTTAAAATGAAAATAAATAGTTTCTTTCATTAACAAATCAGCTTTGTATTCGGATGAATATTTCTCACTTGGTAGTTCTTTACAAAACTTTTTTTTTGCTTTCCACTTGCAAAGGTGACTAAGTAGGGAAGTATTCAAGAGTGGGATTTCCGATCATGGAGATTTCAGTGGTAGAAATTTTATGGTTTAAAGACTTTATACTGCAGAAATGACACTAACATTGGATATTGGTGCCATAAGGCATTTTATAATGGCGTTGTTATGGGGAACTTATAAAAAGCGCGCAAATGTGAATATTAGATTTCAAATAACATTAAAGAGCTCCACCCATGTTTAAAGGGAGACTTATAAGTGTTTTCGGCTCTTTTCAAAAGTTCCCAGAATTTCTTTCAGAAATAAGCTTTTACTATTAATTTAAATAATAGTTATCATTCCTGAATCAGCATTAATGGCAAGTTTTTCTTATGAGATGTTTTTTTTTAATGTGTCCTTAAGATTTTGACTACTATGGGCTTTCTCTGTACTAGGGTACAGCTACTACTGCAACCATGACCTTCAAGTGCGTTCTGGTCCTGAGCATGAAAAGCTCTGAATAAGATTGAATTAGGGTTGAGTTGCTCGAGGGTTAACTTTTACAGGGCTCAGTTGCACGAAGACTCAAAATAAGGGTTTGAAGGTTCAGTTGCACGAGGGTTCAGTTGCATAGGGAATCAGTTACACGGAGAAGGAAGCGAACTAATCACTGATTAGTTTTACTTACTATTTTTCACGGTTTAACGGGGTGGTCGAAGGATACTATCAATGCGGTATCCAAGGGGGGGGGGAGGGTATTGTCATTTTTCAGGAATGTTTATCAGAATCTTGATTTAGAGATTCTAATTAGCCACATCGGACGTAATCAAAGACATTTCGGTTCTTTGAAAACCTTATCAGAGACATTATTTTCGAAATATGGGTTCCGCTGGTACCAATTTTAATCTTAAGGAGTGAAGAACTGAGGAGGGGGCACCCCCCATATACGTAATAATTTCTGTTCGTTATGAGTTTTGATGTTGCTCTGAAAAAACTTGTTTTTATGTTTTGTTTTATTTCTGTTCGTTTATAAATAATGCCGGGAAGTCCGTGTCAGCAGTGCAACATCCTGTGAAAGTTTCAACAATTCAATACTCCTTGGAAGTTTCAAAAGTTCAAGATTTCCTGAAAGTTTTCACAGTTCAACTGAGAAGCTGAAAAGCAATGGGTATAATAAATCTACGACAAGTAAACCAAGTTCTAATCATAAATTTTTAGGTGTTGAGGAAGGGATTTAAAAATGAAAATGATTGGACAATGCAAGAAAAAGATGTCCTAACAAAAAAACATATTTAAATTAAGCCTTGTTTCACTGAACTCAGCCCAAGGCATAAGAATAAACTTGAACTAGTACTGATTAGAAGCTCAAAATATGCGTCTCGCTTGGTTCAGAGCCCATTTGGGCAGGCTAAATTAATTTGTACCAGAGACAAAGAACCAGCAGAGCCACTATTGCAACTAATTTCTGTCGCTGGCAGTCAATGAAAACGCTTCTTTTTCAATATGCTGCTTGTGTGCGTCTTTTCTTGCATGGCAAAGTTAATAATTACTCCATCGCATAGGGCTTTACCCAGTTTCCATTCAAATGATCATATTTTAATTTCTTTCCCCGTACTTGGTCAACTATTATAATTATTTTCTTTTTAATGTGTGAACGGGGAGGAGGGAGGGTCGTTGAATTTTGGCCTCAGATCTAAGATTAGAAATAACTTTTACTCTGGCCAGAGTTAAATTTTAATAGGATGTAGTCTCTAGTCTAGGCATACACAAAAGTCAGAAAGAATTTGAAGAAACATTGGGAAGTAACCAAAGCTTTATAGGCTCAAACATTTCTGCTGAAAACAAATTTCTAAAAGAATAATGTGACGGTAGTGATTATTATACTTGTAAAAAGGATTGAATAGCGAACCAACCGTCTTTTATTTGGAAACTTCGGGTTAAGTATGCTATCTAACATAAAACCAGTCAACAATTAATGCAAATCTTTATTGGGTGGGAAAAATAAAGCGCTAATTCCGAGAACCTCAGAAGGTTATCCATTTTAGTGCCCGTACGATGTTCCAGTGACCGGCTGGTGCTGGGGAAAAAGAGAAAGAAAAAGAAGACACGTCGGGGTATCAAGCACATTTTAGTAATTTCCAAGAATTTGTTTACTAACTAATTTTAGTGTTAAAATGAAAATAAATAGCTTCTATCATTAACAAATCAGATTTGTATTCGGATGAATTTTTTTCACTTGGTAGTATTGTTCAAAACTTTTTTTTTCTTTCCACTTGCAAAGGTAACTGGGCAGGGAAGTATTCAAGATGGGGATTTTAAACACTAGCATGATGATTTTCGATCATGGAGATTTCAGTGGTATAATTTTTATGATTTTGAAACCATTACGCTCCAGAGATGACACTAAGATTGGATATTGGTGTCATAAGGCGTTTTATAGAGGTGTTGTTATCGGGAACTTATAAAAAGTACGTCAATGTGAATATTAGATATTAAATAACATTAAACAGCTCCCTCCGATTTTCTTGACGAGGGTTCAGTTAAACGGGCATTGAGCTGCATGAGGGTTTATTCACAAAGGGGCTCATTTGCATGAGGGTTCAGTCGCATGGGGACTCAGTTACACGGTGGTTTAGTAACATGGGGTTCATTTGCACCTGGGGTAAGATGCACGAGGGTTTAGTAGCAAGAGGTTTAGTTACACGAGGGTTCTGTTGCAATGAAACCTATAAAAAATGTTTGTTCAGACAATATTTCCATTAATATGAGTTCAGATAATATTTTCATTAATACATTAAAGCCTAGAGTGTGACCCGAAAATAGATACCAAGTTAATGACCCTTTAAGCTTCCTTCAGCTGTATACACCAGAATTTTCGTACCACAGGATCTTAGAAGTGTCCTGGTGGGTCATGGCCCAAATCAACTGGAAACCACTGATTTACGCTCATGTATAGGTAAACAAATAAATTAACTTTTTTTATTTAAAAAATGTCCAGTAGAAATAGGGTAGCCAACAACAAGTTAGTGACTCAAAGTTGATGAGAAAACAAATATTCAGAAAAAATTATATCAAATAATTTTCCCCAGTGCAGGCATGTACCCATTTTTATTATACTTTTTTTTTTCAAGAAAAAATTTTTTAGGGGGGGGGGGTTTAAGGTTTTTTTTTTTTTTTGGGGGGGGGGAGGGGTGGGCTATTAAAAGAATTATCCATTATCCGAAAAAAAAGCCCCCAAAACCCCAAAAAACCTGGGATTATGGGGGGGGGGAGGGCCCTGTGACCCCCAACCATCCTGCTTATGTCACTGCCCCAGGATTAGGCGTCATTTAGAAATATTCCACAGAAAGCCTTTTTTGTACTACTGTCATTAGAATGAGCTTTGAAATTGGCTAAAAACTTCAATTTAAAATAACATGTTATTAAAACCAAAAAAATACACGGAGTGGTACGGTAGACGAGACTACCAATAGACTGCTTTACGAAAGTCCTTGTCACCAAAACATTGTGTTCCTTGAGGAATTCTAAAACAAAAACCAACCTCTAGAGTAAGAAGATGAACTCCAAGAACATCTGATAGGTTTGGCAACCGGCCAAGGACTCTTTGTCGATCATTGCCACTTGCAATATCTATTCTTTCTATGAGTTGAACGTCTCTTTCAAGCCAATAAAGATGACTATTTAAAACACTCAGCGCCACAGGATATACCTTCTGCAGAAGCATACGTCTAAAATCCAACATACATTGATTACAATCCAACTTATAAATTAACAAAAAATTACGCAAATTCCAAATGCATCATTCGTAAACTACTTGCAGCGTTAGGTTGCGAAAATAGCATGTTGAGCTTTTCATTTTTCTTTTTCTTAATCTGTTTGAAAACAGAGATTCTAACAAAAGTATCAAATTTTCTATAGTTCTTGTCGCCAAATAAATAAACCTGTTCCTTTAACAGATAAAAAAAAAATTACATTAAAAAAAATTAGCTGTCATCATAGGCAGCGCAATCGCCCTGCCTAAGTAAAGAACGATGTTGGCACAATGTATTATTTATTTTTTGTTTTCCATACCAGGGCACTTCGTATCGAAAGAGTTGTCGTAGCAACTACGAAAAGGGCTCATTCGATTGGAAATTGGAGTGGCAAGTCCCCTTTTTAATAAACGAAAGTGATTGGAGGGCAACTAGCCCCCCCCACGCCCATCATTCCCCCTAACACATCCAATCAAAATTTTGAGATAGCCATTTTGTTCAGCGTAGTTGATTTCCAGATAGAAAATATGTTTTTCAGGACGACACTGCCCCACAACCCTCAAGGCAAGGGTTTTAAGTTATGCTCTGGGGGGCAAATAAGAACGATGTTGGTACAATGTATTATTTATTAATTTTTTCCTTTAGAGCAGGGCACTTCGCATCGAAGAAGTTGTCGTAGAAACTTCAAAAAGGGCTCATTCAATATGAAATTGGAGTGACTTGTGCCCTTTTTAATAGTCGAAAGTGATTGGAAGGCGACTAACACCCCTTCCACGCCCACCATTTCCCGAAACGCATCCAATAAAAATTTTCAGATAGCCATTTTGTTCAGCGTAGTTGGTTTCCAGATAGAAATTACGTTTTTGAGGAGGAATCTCCCCCAAAGCCCTCGGCAAGGGTAATAAGTCGTGCCCTGGGGGCATATAAGGTTATTTACAGAAGGTGTTGTCGTAGAAACTTCAAAAAAGGCTCATTCGATTGGAAATTCAAAGGGCTAGTGCCCTTTTTGATAGTCGAAAGTGATTGGAGGGCAACTAACAACCAACTCACACCCATCTTTCCCCAAACACATCTAATCAAAATTTTGAGATAGCCATTTTATTCAACTTAGTTTTAAGTTCTGAAAATTAGGTCTTTGAAGATGACAACCCCCCACAACCCTCAGGGCAAGGGTTGTAAGTTATGCCCTGGGGGCATATAAGGTTTTTATAGAACGCGTTGTCATAGAAACTTCAAAAAGGGCTCATTGGATTGGAAATTGAAATGGCTAGTGCCCTTTTTAATAGTCGAAAGTGATTGGAAGGCAACTAACACCCCTTCCACGCCCACCATTGTTGATGTTGTTGTTTAGACCAGGGCACTTCGTATCGAAGGAGTTGTCGTGGGAACTTCGAAAAGGGCTCATTCGATTGAAAATAGAAAGGGCTGACGCCCTTTTTAATAGTCGAAAGTAATTGGAGGGCAACTAATCCCCCTCCCACGCCCACCCTCCCATTTACACATTATGTTTAAAAACTAAGTGTTGCCTTAAGATTAAATCAAAATGCACTGTTTTAATGCTAATTCCCAATAAGGCATCTCAGCAGTATCCCAAGTACGACTGAGGGTATTATGTCCAAACTTTCGGGGCTACTTCTGCTCTTAAAATTTAACCAAGTCAAAATAGCCTAAGTGTATCCAAGCTATCAAAGAAAGTAAGCAGATTTTTTTGCGAATGGTATCAAGTTTTCCATTTCAGGTCAACTAGAGGAGGTATGAAACTAAATTAAACACTACTATTTGTGTCCTGATATTTAAAAGGGTGTATGTTGTTATTGTTGAAAATTTTTCTTCAGCCCACAAATAGCAGGCCAAACTATAAAGTCTTAAAAAAAAAAAAAAAAAAAAAAAAAAAAAAAAAAAAAAAAAAAAAAAATTAAAGTATTATATTCTTTTTCCCTGGAAAGACTATGTCAATATAAAACGAACAGAAATTAATTACGAAACAATATAAGACGAAAAAAACTACAAATGAATGTGCATTATCAGTTTAATATACATATACTGATATTGTTAATATTATTTGATTTATTAAAGTTATAAAAGTAAAAACATTTATACTTTTTGCAGTAAAGTGCAAATTTTGTTCTGGCCTTTGGAAGGCATAGGGGTTTTGAGCCCAACTTATGTTAATTTCTGCTCGTTTTGAGTTTGACTCCGTTATTTATTGTAATTTCTATTCGTTTTGGGTTTTATTTATTTATCGATGCTGATTTGTGGTAGTTTCACGCTTGGTCGATTATTTGATTTGATTTTCGATCATTTTTTGTTTAATTAGGTTCTTTACTTTTCTTTGAAAAACTTATTTTCGGGAAAAAGTTTTTTTAGTTAATCTTTTGAAAAGTCTGAATTAGTGTAGATAAACTTATGTAAATGTTGACCAGTTTAAAACAACATTTGAATAAACAGGTTCACGTCATGTTATGTGTTTTCAATAGTTCTTAGCAAAAAAGTTTAGAAACAGTGTAAATAGTAAAAATATTTGATATAAAAAACGTTATTAGACACTTTGTTTTCTTGTTTTGGTGGCTGAAATGTAGAATAAACACATTTTAGGATATTAGTTTTTAATTTCTTAAAAACTGTCAGTCTTCTGAAATCCAAAGAAATCATACCTTCCAGAGCCATCTAAGTTGGCAAGTTCTATAACACCATCATCAGAATCGGCAGAAGCCCAGTAGATTGTATTTTCTTTCTGATCAACAGTCAGAGCCGTGGGGTATTTTATGTCTTTAGCGACGATCGTCTGACGTTCTTCACCGCTAAATAAAACTCGCTCAATCCGAGGCTCATGTAGTAGATTGATGAAGAATAAATATCTGAAAGTAGCAAAACAAATTCATATACATATTCTTCTAAAGGACGAGTCATTTTAAAGAAAGAAAAACGAGCAAAAATGGGGTTTTTATAGGCCAAATGAAGATACTGAAAAAACGAAGCGAATATTTCGAGAGGACAAACTCGAAATATTCGAGAGGACAAACTCGAAATATTCGCTTCGTTTTTTCAGTATCTTCATTTGGCCTATAAAAACCCCATTTTTGCTCGTTTTTCTTTCTTTATGTGATGTCAGGCCAATGTGGTTTAAGAAATTATCTACGAGTCATTTTAGTGATTTACAGTCAACAACCAAGGTAACTTTTGTAACGATTTGTCTGCGTATTAAAATTCCATTTAGAAAAAAAAGAAAGAAGGAGGGAATGAGTGAGAGAGAGAGAGAGAGAGAGAGAGAGAGAGAGAGAGAGAGAGAGAGAAAGAGAGAGAGAGACAAAGAGAGTGAGAGAGAAATAAAATATTTTTTATGTGGATGTGCATTTTTGTTTTCTGAGCAATTAAAAAACAATTATTTTTAAAATTCCTGCTAAAATTCTGTTGTAAAGAGACAAACAAACAAAAAACACATTAATTAGAGATATGTACTGAATTAAAAATTAAAAACTCAGAAGACTTACCCTTTGGTCAGGTGCAAGGCTAAATGAGTGGCATTAACTCCCATTGATACAACAGGTCCGATACTTTCAAGTGTATCCATTTTGGTGGTGTTAATCACTAAATTTTTTGAACAAGACCAAAATAATATTCTTGCTATGGGATCAAGAACTAAATCCATCGGATGGAGCTTCCCATGTGAGTTAGGAACTACAATTATCGAGTTATTTCCAGTGTCATCAGATCTTCGGATATTGTGTGACCTGCCGTCTACCCAGTAGAGATTAAATGTCACTGGATCAAAGTCAATACTTTTAACATTTTTCAATCCTCGCAGAGGTAGAACAATGTCGGGGCTATCCGGCGAATCTACCACAAAGCGATTGATGTAATTTTTTTGACTGAAGAGAAGAAATGATGCAGGAGCTGAAAATATCAAAGGTGATTAATAAAGAAAGGGAACGCGTAAAAATGCATAAAACTATCATATATAATACAGGCGAATATAATATAGCTCTTGGGAAGGGAGTTGGGGCCTGGAATCAAAAAATAAAACCTTTGACATATTCTATTTTGTCTTTTTTTTAAGGGCTCTCGAACATACCCCAGGCAATTGAATTTTTTAACGATCATAGTAGAAAAGAAAAATGTTGGCCCACTATCCAGATTTTCACTAATTGCTGTGACAACAAGTCTGAAACTTTAGAGGATACGGCTTGATAAGAACGAGATTACGAATCAGTATGAATTTCTAAAAGTTCAGGAGCGAAAAAATCTACAATTTTATATAGACAGCTGATATTAAAACTACTACTACTACTGCTACTAGTAACTCACTGCAGCAACAAGCCAACTGAGGCAAAACCAGCTAGGAAAGCTCCTCCTCCATCCCCAATTACACCTCCACTGCTTACCCCCTCCCACGAAATTCTAATTTCCTTTTAATCCTTCCTTAAAACCTCTTGTTACCCCATTTGGAGACGACCTGCATTTTGTTTGGCCCCTTATAGATCGATAGAAAGAACAGTCCTTGACAATGTGTCACCCTTCACCCGTAAAAAGTGTTCAAGCCATCTCCGCCTGTCTTTTATTACAGCCATATAAAGATAGAACCACATTTTTCGCACAGCTTGTTGTTTAACATACGGTCAGTCAAATGGCTGAGTCAACCTCTAAAACTATCCGTAGAAAATTCCTCTAGACAAAAATTACCCAATTAGTCTAGTAAAAGTACGGTTTGACCGGGACAAAATTGCAACAAAGGGTTTTTTTACAGCAAAATGTTCAGAAAAAATCACTGAACAACATATCCGAAATCTGCTAAAATCACCCGCCGGGAAAACCTTCTACGGCTGCTTAAAGGGGGTGGAAGGGACAAAAAAATCGTTTTTTTCTTTTTTGGCAATTCGGAAGTTTTTTTTACACTAAAATATTCAAAAAAAATCGCTGAACAACATATCCAAAATCCGCGAAAATCGCCCGCCGGGAAAACCTTTTGGGGCTGCTTAAAGGAGGTGAAAGGGGTGGAAATTTTCTGTACGTTCGGGGACTCGATTCTGGTATAAATCAACTCCCTGAAACCGAAAATGACGTTTTTATTGTAACACATCTGTAACTTATATTAAACTATAAATAAGATTTTAATAACTCCATCGCAAAAATAAAGGAAATAGCTTTTCTTCCGAAGTGTTAGAAAGATCAGATCAATGGAAGCCTGAAATACTTCAAACAGCAACCCAGGAAAGTCTCGAACGGCAATTTAAAGGAGCAGAGAAGTACCCCACTCTTTGTTGCTTCGCTAATCGTTGGAAACCTGGTTATCCGATGAGAATCAACCGTGTGAAGACCAGACTACAGAAAAAGAGAAACTATAGGCATAGACCCATAGAAACTTGAAAAATCATTCTTATTATCGGCTTCTTTTACAGTTGGAAAAACAAAAACATTAACGTCTATATATAAATCACAGTTTTGATAATCATCATTTTTAGATCACATAATATTGAGAATCATCATTTCATTAATGAGCACTGCAAAAGAGCACAACCACCGTTATTGCAAAACACTAAAATTCTTCTTCTAGATATGCTGGTTCAGAGTTATTACAGCTTGTTCCCATGCACTCTCCGCAAGCAAGTGTGCTGGGAATGCCATTCTTACGGCAAGTGCATCTGGCCGTATCGCTCCCTGATTTGCATTTGCAGCGGGTAATTTGAAGAAGACTTTGGGGAGCTGGTTTCTTCTCCGTCATTACTGGGATGTAACTATCAGCAGAGAGTCGCCATCCCCAGTTCTCCGGTTTCATCAATGCAGCCTCGCTTTTACATTCCATTACTTGCAAATACACGCGAAAAGAATGGAACTTCGCAGCTGAGGGTGTGGGAGGCATCCTATCAGGGCAGACAAATGAGGAAGAGGAAGCGAGCATGGCCAAAAAGAGACGATGTCTCAATGACATGAGAGTTTCTTCAGGCTTTCCTTTATAAATTCTCAAAAGAGCTTGTTCACCAGCTACAATGAGCTCGTCTTTCCTAGCCTTTGAATCCATAAAGACCTTAGCGGCCTCACAGAAAGACGGATCGGACCGGTACAATTACAGTCCGACTGATTTACCAATTCCTTGTTATCTCGAAGTGGTGTCACAGCCTAGGAACGCGTGCAGAAATAGAATTGCACCACACATGCCCTTAGTTTTTCTTTGATGGAGCAAATATTCCATAGCTTATGTTCGTTTGAAGCTTTCGTCTCGGATCTGAAATACAGGTCTTTGTGGGTGGCAGTGACATGATAGAGGAGAAGGATAAGGAGGTCAGTGTCGTTGCCGATGAGACACGTTAACTGAGTTCTTGCACTATGAATGGCTGTGGTTGCAATCAGGACATCCGCGTCAGCAGAGGCATGTTGTACCGAACAACCTGCTGAGGACAATTTTTCTCCTATTGCTAGAATTATCCGCTGCTTGTTTGTGCAGTTTTGCAAGAACTCTTCCTTCTTTCTTGTTAACTTTGTTGTACCAGTGAATTCTACCACTGGGCACTGTTTACCCCTGGAGCGTTTGAGGTGAGCCATACCTTTCGTTGAATGACCATTGTCATATCCATCAAAAACTACCGAAGCTTTTCCAAATCTAGTGGCGACATACTTGACGTAAGCTTCGCAAATGAAGTCAAATGTAGGGTTGGGTTGCCAAGTCAATTTCTGGAGCAGCTAGCCTCCGTCAACGACATAGTGGCACGAGTCTAAGCGCTCATCCGAATGGTCCCCTGACGCCTTTCGAATTGCGTTTGACAGAGATGGTTTGTCGGTACGACGCAGAACTTCATAGGATCCAAAAAGGGATGGGGGATACGTACAAAGCTCATACGACAAAAGGTCTCGAAGATCGAATTCTTCCCGGTTCGCCACCGTAGCTAAGCGCTGGAACAGAAACACTTGATCTACATGAACCGGTTCACCATCGATGTTAACAACTGATTTGGATGCCATTGCAACAGCCTTGTCTTTCTTCCGGAACGAAAATGAATCAGTTGCCTTCCCAGTCATTTCGTCTAGAATTCGGGCTCCAACTTCTTTCGCGGTGTCCGCATCTACATTAGCTGATGCAGTTATGCCGGTAACGATGTTGAGGAGCCCTCTGTGTTTTCTGTACGGAATCAAGGTTCGCAAAAAGTACTTCCTTTATTTTGGCAATGGAGTTATTAAAATCTTATTTTTTGTAGTTTAATATAAGTTAGAGAAGTGTTACAATGAAAAGTGATACATTTTCGGTTTAAGCGAGTTGACTTATACCAGAATCGAGTCTCCAAACGTACGGAAATAACAAAAATCGAAAAAGCGATTTTTCACCCTTTTCACCCCCTTCAATCAGCCCCAGAAGCTTTTCCCGGCGGGCGATTTTAGCGAATTTTTGATATGTTGTTCAGCGATTTTTTCTGAACATTTTAATGAAAAAAAAAGTTTCCTAAATGTCAAAACTGAAAAAGACTATTTTTTCACCCCCTTTAAGCAGCCCAAGAAGGTTTTACCGGCCGCGATTTTAGCGGATTTTGGATATGTTGTCCAGCGACTTTTTCTGAACATTTTCGTGTAAAAGAAGATTCCTAAATGTCAAACATGAAAAAACCTATTTTTTCACCCCTTTAAGCAGCCCCAGAAGGTTTTCCCGGCGGGCGATTTTAGCGGATTTTGGATATGTTGTTCAGCGATTTTTTCTGAACATTTTGGTGAAAAAAACCTTTTGTTGCAATTTTGTACGGGTCAACCCACTTTTCTCCGTACTTTTACTGGACTAAATCTTACTCTGCCGTTCGAAGCACCCACGTTTCAGAAACATACATGATCACTTCCCCTTTTTCAAAAACCATATTCATAATCTTCACTAATTTACCTCTAAGTCCGTAAGTAACATACTTCAAAAACTTATTTATCGTACCATCAGCATCCGAGACCTTATTATTTTTCAATTATTTTAGTACTGTCTCTAACTACTCTTCACAAAATAAATCCTCCTTCATTTCAAATTGTCAAAAAATTTTCGTTTTTTTTCTATATTATTCCCTAAATCTTTATCACGGTTTAGCACATTCTCAAAATGTTCTGCCCTTTTCTCTTTAACAACTCCTTATCACTAAAAGAGGCCTCGTCCCTATATTTAACTGATCCACGCTGGTTACTCCCTCTGAATTTTTTAACATGCCAATAAAACATTTTACTATTTTGTCGTCTGGCTTGCATCTACCTTAATGCATTTACGCTAGAGTTCTAGCTGCCTTTCTAAGTTTCCTCCCTAAGACAACTTCAGCTAGTTCACAAACCATGTTCCAAAAACTATTCCATCCATCTTATATGTTGCCAAATTTTTATTCTCGAAACTTTCGTTATCAACTGTTCCAGGAAAGTTCTTCTCAAGTTCAAATCAGAGAGTCTGCCAACGTCATAACTTTCCAGAAGGTAGTCACTTTTCTTAAATTTCAGATTTGTTTTAATTCTAGACAGTAGTAGATACTGATCTTTAGTTTTAACAACAACAACAGCGCTCCTATATGCCCTAGTATGTTTTACCCTAATGTTTTGTATCGATCCTACCACCCTTTGATTTACAACAGCACAATCAACAAGGCTGGCCGTCCTAATATGATAAGAATACCATGTTAACACATTGGCCATTTTATAACCTAACAACGTATTTGTTATAACTACATTGTTAAACATACAAAGTTGAAGCAGTCTATAAGCCTTGCTACTTTCCTTTTGAACACCATATTTACCAAGGCTAGGATACCCTCTATCCCTATTTCTAACAAACTGCCCATGAAAACCCTGATAAAAATACCACATTTCTACCAGGGATCCTGTCTATTTACTACTGTAACTGGATGTAAAACTCGTCTGAGTCACCACAATCTCCGTATGTCGGTTCTAAAGGGGCACATACCGCTGAAACTGATACCTTGCACTTTTTATCATAAAATGAGCAACAAAAATTTTATAATCAATACCTTTCAACCTAAGCCAGACTTAGAAGTTCCCTTATTCATCATGAGCCCTACTTCTGCCTATGCACCCCATCCTTGCTGTCTGATTAAATAAATTCTATATCACCGAATTTCGTGTTTCTTATCCCTGGGATACGAGTTTTTGAAATCCCCAACAAGTCCAGTTCAAAACGCCCGAATTCGTCAGTCCAAATGTCAATACGATAATTGTTTTTTAACGTTGTAGCATGCCAAGTCGTAATGTCTATGTCACTTACATCATTGAAATTGCTACAGCCTCAAGAAGAGCCTTGGGACCCACCAGTGCAGGCCACGGGCTAATACTTCTTCTCAAGTCTATATAAAGCCCATAAGTCGGCTAAGAACCGGACAGCAAGAATTCCCTAGTTTTCGTTTCAAGTTGAATAAAGGCTTTTTGCAGTCCTGGGCCCACCTTGGCCACAGCATGGTTTCCCACACTTGGTGATGCTCTTGGTTACATATAAATAAAATTTCCATTCAGCGATACCTTGCTGATGCTTTACGAAAAAGGGCTTCCACCAAAGAGACTATTTGACTAGGAATGAAGTTCCTCTCGTTCTTGTTCATTTTTAAAAAACTTTTGTTCTTTTTTCAATACTGTGTTTGATTTGTTTCAGTTTTTTTTTTTACTTTCGTGCCTTAGATTATTAACATGAATAATATATGTGTTCGTTTACTGTTATTTATTATGATTTTTTCAATAGAATACGATTACCTAATTCAAAAAGACAAAAATATTACATGTGAAAAGGAAATATCTATATTTAATGATAAAAAAATCGCTGCCTAATCATATCTGACAGACACAGCTCGTTGGTGAATGATTGATAACGGTTAACCAAATTTGTTACATAAGAATTTAAAAGAAAACACACATCTCGCTTATCTAACTTGGCGCCAGCGAAGATTCTCTTTTTCTTAGAATGTCTAGTAAAATAAGCTATTGCATCCTTTTTCTCCACTCGAAAATCAATTTGATGTTTATTGGCAGTATTCCTTCATGACATGATTTTCTTGACTTTCTTTTTTGGTAAGTTTTTCCCATTTGAACAGGAAATTTGTAAAAATGGAAGCTTTAAATGAGACGATGATTTAATGAAAGACGAACACCGAATCAAACATGGCATCAAACATATTCTTAGTAACCCCAGGTAAATCCAAAGATTCTTTACCTGAAAATAGCTAAAAATACTATTTTTGTTCATTTTCTTGCTTTCTGGAAAAAAACCTAAATAAAAAGGGTTTCAAAAAATCTGATTTGAGAAGAATGTTTATAACAGCCAAAACCGTAACAGCATTTACGCCATTTTACACTGAGCCTTAACAGCTAAAATACACCCATCTTTACTTAGGTACTCTGCCAGGAGGCACCAGCAAGGCACTAAAAAAAAGGCGGCTGATATATACGAAAAAAAAGTTCTCATCAAATGGTAATATGCTGGGATTCTTGGCATACTGTAATACGACGATGAATTGAATGTCAGGTGTGAGAATGCTAGAATGCGATCCATAAAACACATTATAACGTGTAAGGCGTAAGAGATTGTATCTATGGATGAATTGGCTTCTGGAGGAATAGGGGGTGAATGCCGATTCTGATTAAACCTAGACATGCTTTATTCAGAACAAAAGAATTTCAGGGCACACATACGCCATTTAGAACTCGCTTTTGGAAGTTTAGATCAGTGAAAAATTTTCTAAGAGGTGATGACAGCAGCTTCGGTAGGAGCAACGCGGTCTTGGCATTTAAGAAGACGAAAGTTCAAATACTTTCGGGGCAATATTCAAAGCTTCAACTAGTATAGCTTCTAAGTTATACTAGCAGTATAGCTATACTTGGCGTACCAAGCTCTACTAGACAGTATAGCAACTACCAAGTACAGCAGGCCTTCACTAAAATCAAATAATATTTTCATTCAGAATAAATTCATTAACAGCCAGAAAAAAACAGCTGCAACAGTACTAAACAAAGAAAAACAAACTACTATTTTTAGTTAGGTGGACGGAAAACAATATTTCCAAAAATGCCTCCAATTCCCTGGAAAAACCTCTATGATAATCTTATGCCAAACCCACATTTCCCCAACAGTGAGTCAAACAATAATATTTTTCAAGTCGTCATTCAAATTCTAAATAATCACTTTCAGTAGTTTCTTGCGGGCTTTTGTTTCTAGTTGATCAATAGAACAGACTTAATGGTTCTATTTTATACATCAAAAACACTCTTTCGCTAACTAGCATAGAGAGAAAATTAAAGTCTTTTTTTTTTTTTTTTTTTTTTTTTAATTATGATTGCATATTTGAGATAGACTCAATACTCAATGAAATATTCTATACCTACAAAAAAAGCAAGAAATCTTTTAAGAATATAGTTACAAAAATAGCCAAACTATGACAAATAATTCAAAACTAAAAAAGAAAATTAATATCTTACCCGAGCACGTTTTGTTATCTGGTTTCAGATTGAAATGTGTAGGACACTCGCAATGATAGTTAAATGCTTGTCTCTCCGTTGATCCATTATTTCTATGCTTCTCTCCGTTTGGTAGAGCTAGGCATAGATCGGAACAACCACCGTTAAGAACAGCACATGGATTCCAGCCACTTTGCCGTGAATTGTGGTATATTAAAACATCAGTAACATAATCAACTTGTGTCTGAAGACGAGTCCGATTTTCACCAAAAATCTTCGATGCTCTTTCGATTGATCTCGATGTCCAATCCGCCCAATAAATATGTTTCTGCATTAAAAAAAAATAATAAAATAATAATCTATAAACTCTTTTTTCTTCTAACATGTCTTACTAATGATTCTGGGCAAGATCAAGTTTGTCACATACCAGGCAATTGGCCTGGGGCATACTGAAACCATTTCGTCACTAAGAGCCCTACTAACTATCTTACATCAATTCGTATACTATCTTATTTCATTTTTTGTTTTAGTCGTTCATTATGCGCTAGCACCAATCTAATACAGTAATTGTGCCATCTCATTTTTTTCGCACAACTTGGTAGCTTTTTCCATCAACAAAATATCAGAAGTTACCTTAGTCTGCAATTACTAACTGAAATTTAATGTTCTGCTTCTGTAGACTAATTGCCGAGCCGAAAACGCAGCCCTTGGCTTTGCAATCACCTAGAAACGAATTTTTCGATTCTTTATACATTTTTGTGGTTTTGGCTGGTCCATGATTCATCCTTGATGATTTTTGAACATTTTTTAAGCGTCTGCTGGTACTTTGTCATGTAAAAACTTAATTTTAAGCCTTCTAGTTGTAATCAGCCATTGACGCTTACATACTACCAAAAGAGTACTTTGGCAAAGGCCAACTGAATTGATACTACCAGGTGTGTTTACCCTTTCAGTTTCAAACTTTGAGGGAAAGGCTGTGAATTTTCGAGTAAAAAAAACGGAACTTCGTCGAAAAAGAAAAGATCGGGGATGCAAATCTATCTATTATAGGGCCAGAAGCGTCACAAGTGTCGTTTGATTAAGGGAACAAGGTAAAGCTATCATTTAACCTGGTTTTTCCAACACAACTTTCTAAATATTTAGATAATCACAAGATACAGTAAGCGGCACGTCTGCATATAGGGAGGAGGGGGATTTATACCTTGGAAGATTTGTAGAACTGCAAGAACAATCATATTTATATTACAAGAAATCTAGACAAGACTTTGAAGTGTCTGTTTTAAATGAATTATGACGTACTTGCTTTTCAAATCTAAAATACGAGAAAGCAATACAGAAGGATGTGAATTCTTGTACTTTTAGAAAACAGCCATCGATGCTGTAACGTCTATTACTGTAGTGGTGACAAACAGGAGAGAGTCATGGGTTATGACTGGACCGGGCATATTGGCCCTACTCTGGATTTTCAGAAGCGGTACCAACCATATTTTCGGAGCCCCATCATACAACGGGCATCCATATTCGTCAATGGGTCTGATAAGTGACTTATGAAGTGGGATAATCGAGCCGGGCGATAGAAGGCTTTTATAGTAAGAAATGATCCCTGGCTTTCTTGCGCAGGAGGTTCTCACCAGATCAAGGTGAGTTTTTCAAGAAAGATCTGTGAAGAAGCGGAGACAAAAAGATCTGTGAAAAAGTTTTGTCTCCTTCCCAGGAGACAAAACTCGTCGACTCTCTTTATAGCTTCATTCGTTATGTTGAAACTGAGGAGTGTGCGTGGCATCGTGAATTCATGCGTCGGACCACTTTTCTATTTCCAAAAGATTCATCTGTATGGGGTGGAAAGGCCTGGGTCATCATGTTTTGAGACGGCCACGTGTGTGTTGGTCGGTGTTGTGGAAGTAATTAATTGTAGGTATTTAAAAACGTATTTAGATCAAGTAATTCAAATACGTATTTAATTAATTTTTTCTTTATTTAAATACAAATTAAATTTTCCCAATATTCATAAATACTTCTGTTTATCAAACAAAGCTTTTGAGAGTATACACCACTTTTCCGTACAAACCATTTTTCCGAGGGATTTTGAGACGATAATTTTGAAGTGGCAAAATTTTCAATAATAAAGTCGTCATCATCATCAACCATAGTGGGTACTGAAGGGCAAACCAGTCCACTTTTTCGACGAAAATGACACATTTTGAAAGCAAAAATGATACCTCAAGAATCGTGCTTGACTTGCAGACAGAAAAGTCAGATGAAACAGAGAATCTAGAACTGAATACTAATTACCCCCTCATTTGCGCTGTGTGCGAGCCACAACCAGAATCTTATTGCTAGTAAAGATAGCAAAACAGCCATGTCAAATGCGCCGTATTAAAATCTGTACCATGCTTCTATGGGGAAGTTTCAAGCATTGTGGAATGTGACGAGGCAGAGCTCGAAAGCTTCTGATAAAGTCCAAGATTTAATGTCAAGGCAGCTGATTGTTTCCAATGCAACTCGGTTGAATTCTCGAAATGATGCTGTGAAAAGGATTGTTAAAGTGCAAGATAAGATTGGGTAGGTTTACACCGAACTAAACACACCGAAGTTGAAAGCGAATGAGCTTGAGTTTCTCGAGGAGTATGCCAAGGTAAAAGAGCCAGTCGCCAGGGTACTTCACATACTACAGGGGGAAAAGAACTGTTTTCTGGGAAAGCTGTTGCCCACGTTGATTGCATTAAGAAAATGACTGACATGAAACAAAACTACTCTATCAAGAACGCAAAAGCTCTTGTGGAAGCGATCTTGGATGGTTTAGAGAACCAGTTTGCACACGCTTTTACAATACAGCTAAGTGAACCCGGTTTTGAGGAGCTAGCAATAGCTAGTGGAAGCCACCTCGGTTTCAACGGAAGATGCATACCGAAAAATATCCGCAACCGAATAATTGATGTGAATTGTGAGGAGATGAAACATATTTTGCTAGCCAAAGCTGATTATCAGTTAACTGATTGTGATGCCGAGCACAGAAAAATGTCGTCCATCGATTCCGATGACTTTTTTACTTTCGACAGTGGTAGTGCTGGGATGAGCAGTGAGCACAGATTCATCTTTTGGCTGTAACATGAAAATTCAGTTAATGAGGTTCATGGACGATTAAAACCGTTCGATTGAGTCCTTGAAATAATATGCGGATATTGCGAGTGTTTTCCAAAAGTTCAATACTCCTATACTATCCTCTACTCCAATAAAACGTCTTTTTCTGTTGGGGATTCAGTTTTCACCGCAAATTGGAATCGGCTTGGAGATAAGAAATTTGAGAAACTTTTGTTGTTAAAAGAAAACCCCCAACTTTGATAATGAATTTTGTAAGAATTTTCATCATAAACGGTACGCTTTGAGAAAAGGGTAATTTGTAGCTAGAGTAATTTGTATTTTAAATGCGTATTTTGTAATCAAATACAAATTACTTCCCAGGAAATAAATTTTTAATTACTTATAAGTTACTTAATGATACGAGTACTTTGTATTTGCAATTAACTACATTTTAAAAGTATTTCCCACAACACTGGTGTTGGGGTTGTTGGCAAAGTGATACACAGGGCTTACAAGGTTGTCTTATCGGAAATTATGTCATAATTTTCGGTCATTTTCTCTATCGTGCGGTGCACCTTAACAGAAAATTTTCACTTGGAGCGTCACCAGTGCCTTTTGGTTGGGGGGAGGCATAATCCAATCCCACTATTTTAATCAAAGTCCAAAAAACTATTCCAAACAAAATACCCTAACAGTCCTTAGTTAATTCGCTCAAAGCGCTACAAATCAGATTGAAAGATCTCTAGAGCCAGGGTATTTTCAGCCATATAGTTCAAAATTTTGGCTAGGCATGGTACG
>JAQQPU010016453.1:355-19871 GCA_029168905.1 Artemia sp. Kazakhstan ARC1039
GTGGGGGAGTGTCCTCCTCCAAAAGATGTTTTCTATCTGGAAATCAACTACGCTGAACAAAATGGCTATCTCAAATTTTATTGGATGTGTTTGGGGGAATGATGGGCGTGGGAGGGGGGCTAGCAGCTCTCTTATCACTTTCGACTATTGAAAAGGGCACTAGTCACCCCAATTTCCAATCGAATGAGCCTTTTTCGAAGTTTCTACGACAACTCCTTCGATACAAAATGCCTGTTGAAGAAAGAAGAAAAAAACACATTGTGGCCACATCGTTCTTAACTTAGGCATTGCTAGCGCGCTGCCTATGATACACTGTAATGATTCCATAGGCCATTAGTGGTTAAGAAATTCATATGATATTCTTCAATTGCTCCAAAATGTTAATTATAAGCTAAAAAGGTTTGTACATAAATTTTTTCAAGTTCATAAGAAAATTGTAAATAAATTCACTTTAATGGCACCAGAGTCAAATTAAAAATGATATTCTAGAAATGTCAGTGACCTATTTTAACCTATTTGCGTCGAAAATTACAATTTTTCGTCTGAAAAATGCATAAATCTTAATAATTTCAATAATGTGTTGGAATTCAATAATTAAGTCACAATTTTAACAGAAAAATTGGATTTTTTTTTACTTACTTGAATGCAATAAGCAAGTCACAATTCTAACAGGAAAATTGGATTTTTTTGTGACTTGTTTGAATTCGAGCAAAACATTTTATTGGAATTTTTTTTTTTTAGAGTGCATTATAGCCATAGAAAGCGGGATTGAACCACATTTTTCGAATAGGTTACTGTTAGAAATACGTTCTTTCAGATAGGTATCCAAAGAACTCCATAGGCAATTTCCCTGAAAAAAATCTAATAGATCCTCCTACTCTGTCTTTCAGGGTGTCCATGCTTCAGAATTATACATGACCACTGTCGTCACTGTAGCTTTCAATATTCTAATCCTGGTTTGGAGACTTATCTTCCTATATTTCCAAACTTTTTCAACCCTGGGACTAGGGATACTAAACTGTACCAATTTCACCTTATTAATGTCTGAAAGGTGAAAAAGCATTTTGTTCTCAGCCAATACCGTCTTCGATTTCTAATTGACTTTTGATTTGAAAGTCATCGTGAAGCATCTTTTAATGGCATTATCCACCACGCGCACCATACCATATAGGCTTTCAATTCTGTAAAAAAAAGTATTTTTTTAAGCAACAAATTAGCTTTCTTAGGCCTTCTTCTGACGGCACTTTATAAATTTAGCAAAAGCATTTGAAATTAAAAGAAACTTAGCTTCTTTCCTTTTGTAGAATCGTAAGTTTATGCATCATTTATCTGCTTTCTACTTAAGTCAATACAAAGCATTTTATTTAACACATTAGGAGAGCTGTCGACTTTCCAATCCATAAAAAAGCTTTTATCCGTACCCAATTAGCTTTCTCAGCCATTCTTCTCCTGAAGAATTTCAAGTGGTAAAGCATGCCAACCAACAATTTAAATAATGTATAGTAGCTTGAGATAATACTTTCAAAGATAAATGTATATTTATTTACTTCGTATTGAAATGAAATCCTGGAAATACAAAAAATGAGACTAAATCCTTTCAGTTTTGCTTATAACAACTTAATCTGGGTCAACGTGGCAGTTTTTATTAAGTAAAGAACAATGTATCTACAACATAGTTTTTTTTTTCGGCCACTTCGTATTGAAGGGATGGTTATTGAAACTCGGGAGAGGACACGTTTGGTTGAAAAGTCTAGTCTCTAGTGCCCTTTCTAAGGGACAATAATAATTGGTAATTTGTCGCTTAGTTAGGCAATTGTTAGTCACTGAACCCGTTGGAGAGAAAACATTCGATGGAAAGTTTTAACTTCTAGAGCCCTTTCTAAGCATCAGGAGGAGTCAGAGGGCAAACATGCATCCGAAGTCTCTCCCAACACCCGCGGCATCGAATCAGATAAAGACTTGATCAAAGTAGTTCTAAGACCATTGTCTATTTTTGTACCTCTATTTGATGATTTTTTCGTCTTAATCTGGTAAAAACTTTTTTTTCCAGAATGGCAAAACATTTACTTTGCTGCAGTACCATGTAATTTATTATATAAAAAGGGTACTAGAGCATTTTATTTTCGGCCAAAAGATTGTTTTTCCGATATTCTACGATCAATGCCTAAATACAAAACCACAGGATAGAAATTAAACCAAAAAATGCAGATGGAAGTTTAAATCTATTGAATTAGGATTACTAGACTTCGCAATTTGACAATGACAATTTTATTCATCTTCGAAGGATCGCCTTCAAATGCAAGGGTACTCCCTCCTTTTTTTTTCTCACATATTATTAATTGTCTTTTGTAATAACTTGGGCACTAGTATGATGTGCCCGGACCTAATATTCTTCATCTAAGTAGAACCTGTTGCTCTTAAGCTCAATCCTAATGAAATATACTTAAGTCTGATAAACTTATAATACTTTAGAAACAAATTTAGGCTACATATTTCCTCTCTATTCTGTCACTTCTGTTTGTCTTGTCTCAGGCTAAGCTGAAAAAAAAACTAACGAAAAAACCGGTTCTGCAATGTGTCAATGGAAGTTTTAGTGGTAGTGCTTTAGTGGTCGGCGCTACATCATAAAAGTACCATAACTTATAATAGGTCATAGTGTTCCCGTTCTGCTAGCAATGGAATAAAAGAATAAAAGGAGCCACATCAGTACTACCAATGCAAAATTGTAATTTTCCTGGCAGTCTGGCCAAATCGCAGTCATAGTCTTTGTTAAAAATTAAATAAAAAAAAAACAAGTTTGTTTTAATTGAAAGTAAGGAACGACGTTAAAACTTAAAACGAACAGAAATTATTCCATATTCGAAACGGGCTGTTCCCTCCTCAACGCCTCGCTCTTTACGCTACAGTTTTTTAATGTTTAAAAAATAGAGTGGTGAGAAAGTGTTCCAGGTCTAATTGGCAATTCTAATGTTGTATAATAGACATCTCAAAGCAAAAATATAAGGCAGCGTCTCCCCCCTGCCCCCCTTATGGGCGCCCATATTGGTGGTTCAGAAGATAATGTCTAGCTAAAAGGAAAGCCGAATTAATGCAGTCTAACAAAACACTGGTTCAGACGTGGAAAGATGTGGAAATTCCAAGGCGTCGTTAAAAATGTCAGTAAAATATGTGAGATACCAATAAATACGTAAATTACATAATCAGGATTCTTTATCAGTCACAGTTAAGAGTACATTTCAGGTAAATGGTGCTCATTGTAACAAAATAAATAGGTAAAAATGAGAAAGAAAACACGGGACTACCCCTCATTAAATACTGACGTATAATGAAGGCACAAATGAATTTGAGAAGCGTTTTGTGCGTAAGGTAGGCAATTTCAGTATATCTTTGGTTTCTGATCTTGTATGAAAACCAAATTTTTTCGTCATAAAAGGTGGTAATATGTTTCTATATTTATCATTGGAGAGAAGAAACTGGCCAAGTTTACAGATCAAACTAAAACAATGCCCGGGAAGCGACGGTAGTTGTCGGGCAGATAATCCCGATTCATATGCACATGCATCTCACAGAATTACGTACTTTGACAGCTCTTTTCTTTATTGACTCAATTTGTTCACTTAAGTAAACTGTGCTTGACTTGAGGGCTTCTTCATACAGGACCATAACAATATAAAATTTGTCTGAAATGTGTAAGGTAAACCATTTTCAGTTTCAATGCTGAAAAACAAAATCGACACACTAAAACAAGGGGACATATCCCACAATTTGCCCTTTAAAGATTGTCTCGATATGTGCATTAAACGAGAAGTCACTGCTAAACGCAATAGCAAGAATTAAAGGCCGAATATGCACAAGGGTATAGTAAAGGAGGCAGGGCCGTATCCAGGGGGGTACTCAATTTGAAAACCCCCACGAAATGTTTGTCTGACTCGTAAAAACGTAACAAAAACGGAAATTTAGGCTTTGGAAGTCACTCTCATATATACTGTCATATCTGATCGTTTTAAGTCTAACAGTCGGTCTTCTTTATTCTTATTAAAAAAATAAAAAGGAAAATCGTTTAACCCAGAAAAAAAGATTCACTTTTACCAGATTCGAAATGCTCAAACATTTTCAATCATAAATTTCCCGTGAGAGTTTTCCTGAGATATTCTTCATTTTTAAGAAATTACACATCAAGAGAATTGAAAAATCCTATAGTACAAGAACCTAAAGTAGCTGGTGTTTCCAACACTAAACACCATCGCAAACATACAATGCCAAAATTAATTAACAGTTTCATTGCATATCTAATAAATGGTGACTCGCTTGCACGATAAATTATCGCAAAAAGTAAGTTATCTTTCCATAAATCGTTTCAAGTCATAAGGTTTGAGCCCTGAAATTTCACATGACCTCATGTTGGATCTTTCAAATTAAAAATGAGGTATTAAAATAAATCAAAACTTTATTTACATATAAACAATATCAACTAGTCTTTGAACAACAAACCTTAAAAATTAAAATTCATTTTCGTAGTCATAATTAAAAAAATCGCCAAATAGTAGCGGGAAGGAAAATTAACGGTTTAAATAAATGTCACTTTTGTCAACTTAATTGTGTGGCAGATTTTGTAAACCACAGTATTGTCGTCATTTCTCATTTATAGCTAATTTCCTTGAGAGTATTTTCTGTAAAAAAAAACCATTCTATTCACATATAAATTGTGATCTTTATTTATCCATAAAATTGACTAAGGACTCATTCGCCTAAACGCTCTTTACAGTTTCCCAACTTCTGAAAAGTCAAGCAAAAAATGCTCTTAGGAATTATTGCTATAAAAGAGGTAGATATAAAATACTACAACAGTTTCAATATGTTGTCAGCATCAGTTCTTGTATAAATATTATCATTAATTTTTGTACCCAGAAAAATACCTGCTATCTATAGCTCTTTGAATAAAAAAAAATCAACTGAAAGTGGTAAGCAAAATTAAAACTCAGAACAAGTTCAGATTATCTTTGTTTGGAAAGAGGTAGTCGCCACTCTTAACCTCAGCTTTTTCAAAGTTTAATTAGCACTTAAATAAAAATATTTTATGGTACAATAAATATAATCAGTTGATGACTTCTGTTGTTTTTCTTACTGATTGCTTTTCAAAACACCTGAACTGCATTTTTTTTATTGTAAATGTGAAATAAAAGGCTTTCTATTTCAGGGCAGGGTAATTTTGAAGAAATATCAAACAGTTTGTGGTAACTAACTGTAAGTAAAGAGCGACCCGGCTCAATGGTAACCGAAACTCTAAAAAACGGATGTTTGATACCAATAGATACATCAAAGAATCAGATTTTAATTCTGATTTCAAATATATAAGTCTCATCAAGTTTAATCTTACCCATCAAAAATAACGCGCCTGAGAAAAATTGGCTGATTTTCGAAAAAAGGGGGAAAGACCCCCTAAAAGTTATAGAACCTTAAAAAAATCAAACCATCATATTCAGCGTATCAGAGAACCCTACTGTAGAGCTTTCAAGCTCCTATCTACAAAAATGTGGAATTTTCCATTTTTTTGCCAGAAGAATGATAACGGATGCGTGTTTATTTATTTTTTCTGTTTTTTTGTTTTTTTTGTTTTTTTTCCAGGGGTAATCGTATTGACCCAGTGGTCCTAGAATATCGTAAGAGGGCTCATTGGAACGGAAATTAAAAGTTCTAGTGCCCTTTTTAAGTGACCAAAAAAATGGAGGGTAACTAGGCCCCCTCCCACGCTCATTTTTTTCCCAAAGTAACCCAATTAAAATTTTGAGATAACCATTTTGTTCAACATAGTCGAAAATCTATTAAATATGTCTTTTAGGATGACTTAATTCACCATAGTTCCCAGGGGAAGGGCTGCAAGTTATGAACTTTGCCCATTGCTTACATATTGTATTGGTTATTGGGAAGTATACAGACATTTTCAGAAATGATTTTTTTCTGGTGGGGGGGGGGCTGTAGGAGGGGTTACTCGGGAGAATCTTTCCGTGGAGGATGTTTCTTTGAGGAAAGGGACATTCTTATGAAGGGGGTGCCAGATTTCCAAGCATTATTTAAAAAACGATCAGAAATTAAATTAAAAAAAAAACAAGTTTTTTCAACTGAAAGTAAGAAACAACATTAGAACTTAAAACGAACAGAAATTATTACGTATATAAGGGGGTTCGTCCCCAAGTCAATACCTCGCTCTTTACGCTACAGTTTTTTTTAGTGCTTTCAAAAGAGCAATCTATTCTAATTAAACGGCCTTTGTGATTCAGGGGTTTGTCAATTAAACAAAATTATAACTTTTAACGTAAAGAGCGTGGTAGTGACTAAGGGGAGAACCCCCTCATATACGTAATAACATATACGTAATAAAAAAAAACAATAAAAAACAAGCGATACGGCTCAATAGTAATCGAAACTTTTAAAAACGGAATTTTGATGTCAATAAATGTATCAAAAGAATGGGCTTATAATGCTGATTCTAAATATATAAATTTTATTAAGTTTAGTATTACTCATCAAAGGTTATGAGCCTGAGAAAATTTACCGGATTTTGGAAAGAGGGGGGAAACATCCCCTACAAGTGAAAGAATTTTAGTGAAAATCACACCGTCATATTCAGCGTATCAGAAAACTCTATTACATAGGTTTCATAGGTTTCAAGCTCATATCTGCAAAAATCTGCAACTTTGTATTTTTTGCCAGAATAAAAATATACGAATATAGAAGTTCCTTACGTAAGTTAATTTGTAAATTACGTCAGAACCAAATGTAGAGACAGCCATTTAGCCAAAGAAAAGTAAAATTTTTATGCAAATTTTGTTTACTTATTCAATGACGGTCAGCCAAAATAAAAGCTGCATTAACTAAAAAACGATCAGAAATTAAATAAAAAAAACAAGTTTTTTAAACTGAAAGTAAGGAGCAACATTAAAACTTAAAACAAACAGAAATTATTCCGTATATGAAAGGGGCTGTCGCCTCCTCAACGCCTCGCTCTTTACGCTAAAGTTTGACTTTCTCACAAATCTTATTTTTTCAAACAATAAAAAAGTTTAGCGTAAAGAGCGAGGCGTTGAGGAGGGGTCAGCCCCTTTCATATGCGGAATAATTTCTGTTCGTTTTAAGTTTTAATGTTGCTCCTTACTTTCATTTTAAAAAACTTGTTTCTTTATTTAATCTCTTTAAGGATTACGGAGGAAGTTCAACTATAGCGCAAAAGCATGCATCCGAGGGTGCTGGAGGATCTCCTCATTTATTATATTTTAATGTCTCTCTTTACTTTCATTTGAAAGTGGTCGTGTTTTTTTTTTTTAGTTCCTATCGTTTTAACGTTACATTTAGTGTTATTCCAAATCTGTGAAGGGTGCCCTCCCCCCAAGCCACCCACTCTTTCAACAAAAATTTCACTTTTATATAACAAACCTTAGAGGATGAGACCTTATTAAATTTAAACTGAAAATAAAACAGAAATATGCCGATAAACCGAATAAAAGGCGGGGCGATTTTTCAATCAGACCAATGCTCTTTACGCTAGAGCTGTACTTGTTATCCCATTGTTTTGATATTGAAAAACTAACTCAGCTTAAAAATTACAAGTTTCGCATAACAAAAAAGAGGCACCATTGCCTAGCATTCAGTCGCACCATCAGAGAGAGGGGCAAGGTGGCATTTGACTGCCCCCTTTTTTGCCCCTTAGATTTTGGAAAAATATCTTTTTGGGGTGTATTATCATTGATAAATGCCCTTTTTAGTATTTTCGTTGAATAAATAAAAAGACACAATTCCCCCCCCCGTATTTTTGGGAAAGACCTCTTGCCCCCCCCCCCCTACATTTTGTTAATAAATGCCAAAATTGTCACCCACGTTATACGCTCTGTCCAAATTTATTCCTCGAAATCAAAAGAGGTTTTAATCCTCCCTCAATATCAACATGCCTCCACATCCTGACACAAATGGAAATACAATTACCTTTTGAAACACGCTTATTTTGGCATCCCTTCAACAATTAATTCTACAATTTAGTTAGGAGAAAGCAGCAGTGACTAGGGTCACAATAAATGAATCTAAACCGTTTTCTACCCATGTACTAAAATCTATACATATGAGGGTATAGGGATATTTTTTGTTTTACATGGGTGTCCCCTTCCCCCTCAATCGAAAAGTAGTACAAGAGAGCGGTGTTTTTTTTTAGAATGATGTTAATTTGTTAAGTTATCTGACATCATGTTCTGTAATATTAGATCGTGTTTTGTGATTCTTTCTTTCTTTTTTTTGATATAATTCAAGTAGTCTTAGCAATGGCTATAGATAGATAGATAGATATTTATTGCAATAAAAACCACTTTGGGCAGTTTCTTCTGACTCATTATTAGGGTTATGGTTCTGACTCTATATTAGGGTTTCTGACTCAATTATGGTTGTCAAGGTAAGAAATAGAATCAAGAGGCCACTTTCCAAAAAATCAACAGAATAGAGAACGAATAGATAAATTTGCAAACAAATAGATTTGAGCTCAATTTCTTATATTCAGGTTTAGTTTGTGTGTTTGTATGTATTTTTCCCCAAACTAACCAGCTAGATTGTTGGAATTCAGAAATATTTACTTGGAAAAACTTACATTTTCCTTGTGGTATGATTTTGATGGTGACTTCTGTGAGTGATTTCTATGTAAAAAGCACCTGAGCCCAAAAGTAAAGGAAATCAAGCTATGTAACAAAAAGAAATCAAACAATTCGTGGTAACCAACTATAAGTAAGGAGCGACCCGGCTCAGTAGTAACCGAAAGTCTAAAAACGGAAATTTGATATCAATAGATACATCAAAAGAATTCGCGTATTATGCTGATTTCAAATAAATAAGTTTCATCAAGTTTATTTTTACGAACCAAAAGTTACGTGCCTGAGAAAATTTGTCTTATGTAAAAAAAAGGGGGAAACAACCCCTTAAAATCGTAGAACTTTAATGAAAATTACACCATAAGATTGAAGGTATTAAAAACCTACTATAGAAGTTTCAAGCTCCTATCTGCAAAAATGTGGAATTTTGTATTTTTTGCCAGAAGAAAGATCACGGATGCGTGTTTATTTGTTGTTTTTTTTTTTTTCCAGGGGTTATTTATTGACCCAGTGGTCATAGAAAATCGCAGGGGGGCTCATTCGAACGGCAATTAAAAGTTCTAGTGCTCTTTTCAATTGACCAAAAAATGGAGGGCAACTAGGTCCCCTCCCACGCTCATTCTTCCACAAAGTTATTCGATCAAAATTTTGAGATAGCCATTTTGTTCAGCAAAAAAATACAATAAGTATTTCTTTGAGGATGACTTAATCTCCCACAGTTCCCGAGGGAAGGTTTGCAAGTTATGAACTTTGCCCAATGTTTACATATAGTATTGGTTATTGAGAAGCATACAGAAGTTTTCAGGGGCAATTTTTTCTTGTATTTGAGGGGGGGGGGGCTTAGTAGTTACTTGGAAGGATCTTTCCACGGAGGATGTTTCTGTGGGGGGAAGGGAAATTGCTAAGAAGAGGGCACTGGATTTCCCAGCATTAATTAAAAACGATCAGAAATTAAATAAAAAAACAACAAGTCTTACAACTGAAAGTAAGGAGCAACATCAAAACTTAAAACAAACAGGAATTATTACGTATATGATTGGGGTCACCGCCTAGTCATCAACTCGCTCTTTACGCTAAAGTGTTTTTTTCGTATTTTCATCAGAGCTATCTATTCCAATTAACGGCCTGTGTGATTAAGGGGTCATTTTAAAAAAATCGGAGCAAAATTTTAACTTTAGTGTAAAGAGCGAGGTATTGATTGGGAAGGTGGCGAACTCCCTAGTATAGGTAATACAAATATACGAATATAGAAGTTCGTCAAGTAAGTTTATTCGTAAATTAAGTCAAAACAAAATATCGAGAAAGCCATTCAGCCAAAAAAAAAGTAAAATTAATATGCAAATTTTACTTTAATTATTCGTGTACGGTGAGCCAAAATAAAAGCTAAATTAATCAAAAAGCAATCAGAAATTAAATAAAAAACTAGTTTTTTAACTGAAAGTAAGGAGTGACATTAAAACTTAAAACGAACAGAAATTATTTTGTATATGAAAGGGGCTTTTCCCTCCTCAACGCCTCGCTCTTTACGCTACAGTTTGACTCTGTCTCACAACTTTATTTTTTGAAACAATAAAAATCTTTAGCGTAAAGAGCGTTTAACATATATGGCGTATAGGACGTCCAACAAATATGAGGGCGGTTGCCCCCCTCCTCAACCTTGCCACTCTTCAAGCTATAGTTTTTTGGCTTATTCTTCTAATTAAACGACCCATGTGTTTTGGGAATCGTTTTTAAAGAATTGGGACAAAATTTAAACTTTAGCGCCAAGAGCGAGAGGTTGAAGAAGGGGAGCCCCGCTCATATGCGTGATAAAATTCCTGTTCGCTTTAATTTTAATGTTGCTGCTTACTTTAAGTTGCAAAAAACTTGTTTTTTTTTATTTCTGATCGTTTCTTAAATAACGCCAGGATACCTGGCTCCACCTCCACGGAAAAATCCCCCTCCCCATAGAGATATCTTCTGGATAATTCAATCATGACAAAAATTTACTTCGGACCATTATCCTTAACCTAATCCTTTCCATTAAAAATTCTCCCAGTAGAAAATTCATCCTCCCCACTCGAAAAATGTATACATACTTCCAAATAACAAATAAAACAAAGGATGATTTTTATAACTGAAAAACCTTTCCCAAGGGGCTGTAGGGGGTTAATTTATTTCCAAAGACATAGTTATTGGGCCTTTCAACTATGCTGGAGAACAAAGCTATCTCAAAATTTTGATCGGACGATTTTGGGAAAAAGTGACGTGGGAGGGGGCCTAGTTTCCCTCCAATATTTTTGTCAATTAAAAATGGCACACGAACTTTTCATTTCTATTAAAATGAGCTCTATACCGACGCTCTAGGTCCACTGGGTTGATACGATCACCCTTGGGAAAAAAGCAACAACAGCAAAACAAATAAACACGCATCCGTGATTTATCTTCTGGTAAAAATTACAAAATTTTACAAATGAGATTGAAACATCTACAGTAGGGTTCTTTGATACGCTGAATCTGACGGTATAATTTTCATCAGAATTATCTGAATTCAATGGGGTCTTTCCCCCCTATTTCCGAAAATCAGGCAAATTTTCTCAGGCTCGTAGCTTTTGATGGGTAAGACTAAACTTAAGGAAACTTAATGAAAATAAAATATTTTGAATCAGAATAAAAAGTTAATTCTTTTGATATTTCTATTGGTATCAAAATTCCGTATTTTAGACTTTTGGTTACTAATGAGCCAGGTCGCAGTAAGTAATTTACAGTTCATTACCATGAACTGTTCGATTCCCATCAAAATCTAAACAGAGATCATTGGAATGCTGATTGTTTTTTCTGCATTGCCAAAAGTATTGAAATCATAAGACTTCACAGTTAAATGAAATGTAATTAAACAAGTAGAAAAGATTATCATAGGCAGCGCGTTAGCGCTGCCAAAGTAAAGAACGATGTGGGCACAATGTGTTTTTTGTGTTCTTCTTCTTCAGTCCGGCACTTCGTATCGAAGGAATTGTCGTACAAATTTCGAAAAGAGCTCGTTCGATTGGAAATTGGAGTGGCTAGTGCCCTTTTTTATAGTCGAAAGTGATTGCAGGGCAAGTATCCCCCCCACGCCCATCATTCCCCCAAATACATCCCATCAAAATTTTGAGATAGCCATTTTGTTCAGTGTAGTTGATATCCAGATAGAAAATATGTTTTTGAGGAGGACACTCCGACACAACCCTCGGGGCAAGGGTTTTAAGTTATGCCCTGAGGGCATATAAGAACGATGTTGGCACAATGTACTATTTATTATTCTTTTCCTTTAGAGCAGGGCACTTCATAAAGAAAGGGGTCGCGCAGAAACTTCAAATGGGGCTCATTCGATTGGAAATTGAGGGTTCTAGTGCCCTTTTTAATAGTCGAAAGTGATTGTAGGGCAACTGGCCCCCCCCCATCACGCCCACAATTCCCCCAAACACATCCAATCAAAATTTTGGGATAGCCATTTTTTCCAGCTTAGTTGATTTCCAGATAGAAAATTCGTTTTTGAGGAGGACACTCCCCCACAACCCTCAGGGCAAGGGTTTCAAGTTATGTCCTGGGGGCATATAAGGTTTTTATAGAAGGTGTTGTCGTAGAAACTTCAAAACAGGCTTATTCGATTGGAAATTCAAAGGGCTAGTACCCTTATTAATAGTCGAAAGTGATTTGAGGGCAACTAACCCCCCCCCCCCCTTGCCTATCATTCCCCCAAAAACATCCAATTAAAATTTTGAGATAGCCATTTTGTTCAGCGTAGTTGATTTCCAGATAGAAAATTTGTTTTTGAGGAGGAAACTCACCCAAAACCCTCAGGGCAAGGGTTTTAAGTTATGCCCTGGGGGTCACATAAGGTTTTTATAGAAGACGTTGTTGTAGAAACTTCAAAAAAGGCTCATTCAATTGGAGATTCAAAGGGCTAGTGCCCTTTCTAATAGTCGAAATTGATTGGAGGGCAACTAACCCCTTCCCCCCCCCCATGTCCATCATTTCCCCAAACACAGCCAATCAAAATTTTGAAATAGCCATTTTGTTCAGCGTAGTCAAATTCCAGATAGAAAATATGTTTTTGGGGAGGACACTCCCCCAAAACATTCGGGGCCAGGGTTTTAAGTTATGCCCTGAGGGCATATAAGAACGATGTTGGCACAATATACTATTTATTATTTTTTCTTTAGAGATGGGCACTTCATATGGAAGGGGTCAGTAGTAAGCGCCTAATGCATTGAAAGGATACACGCACTTTCACAAGCCTGAGGCATGGATATGTGTGTATATTTCAAGTAATTGGGTTACCAGGGCTATTTGCCTATTACAATGAACTCTACATGGCTTGGCAGACATGTTTTTTATTATGAAATCGATTTTTTGTGTGTCAGTCGATTAGAGAAAGTTGGTGGTTAGTCCAATATAATAACTTGATTGGTCGGTTTTCTAAAAAAAAACTTGCTATGGTATAATGTACTCAATTTAAAAAAAAACCTGATATAATGTCCCTACACTGCATTCCAATTTTCATTATGTTTTAAGACGTTGTTTATACTACACCATATATTTTTAACTTTTGAAAACAATGGATTTGTCAATTTTTAATGTGAGTACACTTTTCATTCTTTTATTTCCCCCCCCCAAAAAAAAAACTCATGAACTTGTTCATCATAGTAAATTCAAATTTCAGAGGGACTTAGCCCCCCTCCCCTCCAACAATACAAAATCTTAAGAATATGACGACTATATTCGATAGAAACGTCAAAGCACGCTTTTTTCTATTATGTAAATAAAATCTCTCCACCATAGGTATGTTTACAGGTTTTAATTGTTTTGAAAAACACTTCTTTTTCATTCGGAAACAAGCTTTTTCCTAACATGATGTATTTTTCTGCTTTGAATGAAAAGCTTGCGTGTTACAAAGAGTGTGAGAGTTTTGGGGGGGGGGTTAAATTTCACCGGCTATTGCTATAAACGGGGTTTGTCTAATTCCGATGTCACGGCGGATGACTTTGGGAAAAAAATTAGCGTGGGAGGGGGGCCTAGTTGCCCTCCATTTTTTTTTGGGGTTACTTAAAAAGGACATTAGAACTTTTAATTTCCGTTCGACTGAGTCTCCAGATAGGAGCTTTTAACTTCTATAGTGGGGTTCTCTGATGGTGTGATTTTCATTAAAGTTCTATGAGTTTTAGAGGGTGTTTTCTCCCTTTTTCGAAAACATGGCAAATTTTTCTCAGGCGCGTAACTTTTGACCGGTATAGCTAAACTTGATGAAACTGATATATTTGAAATCATAAGGATTCGCTCTTTTCGCTAAAGTTTTTTAGTTTAAAAAAATAAAGTTGTGAGACAAGGTCAAACTTTAGCGTAAAGAGCGATGCGATGAGGAGGGGGACAGTCCCCTTCATATAGGGAATAATTTCTGTTCGTTTTAATGTCACTTCTTACTTTCAGTTTTAAAAAACTTTTTTTTTATTTAATTTCTGATCGTTTTTTAGTTAATGCAGCTTTTATTTGCATAAAAATTTTACTTTTCTTTTGCTAAATGGATCTCTTTACAAATTAACTTACGTAACTAACTTCTATATTCGCGTATTTTTCTTCTGGCAAAAAAAAATACAAAGTTGCAGATTTTTGCAGATATGAGCTTGAAAGCTGTGTAATAGAGTTTTATGATACGCTGAATCTGACGGTGTGATTTTCATTAAAATTCATTCACTTGTAGGGGGTGTTACCCCCCTCTTAAAAAAAAAAAAAAAAATCGGGTAAATTTTTCTCAGGCTCGTAGCCTTTGATGAGTAATACTAAACGTAATAAAATTTATATATATTTAGAATCAGCATTATAAACACATTCTTTTGATACATTTATTAACATCAAAATTCCGTTTTTAAAAGTTTGGATTACTATTGAGCCGTGTCGCTTGTTTTTTTTTATTGTTTTTTTTTATTACGTATATGTTATTACGTATATGAGGGGGGGAGGGTTCTCCCCTTAGTCAGTACCACACTCTTTACGTTAAAAGTCTAACAAAAAAAATTTGATTCACAACCCTCTGAATCACAAAGGCCATTTTTAATTAGAATAGATAGCTCTTTTGAAAGCACTAAAAAAAATGTAGCGTAAAGAGCGAGGTATTGACTTGGGAGAGAACCCCCCTCACATACATTATAATTTCTGTTCGTTTTTATTTAGCAGTATGAAATTAATAATAGGAGGACCTTAATGAGCAATAAACAAGAGGAGGAGGAGGAGGGCAAAACTTGACCTCTTAACCATTTATCCAACAAAATGGAAAAAGGGAAGTTGTTTTTTTCATGGTAAATTTTGCCTTTTTTTTCAAGGAAGCGGATACGTGCAATAACCCCCCTTCTGAAAAGAAAGCAAGATGGAGCGAAGCTGTATTAATGCAAGCCGCAAGACCATCAATTATCAAATATGCCGGTAGAATTACACACGATCTGGACCAGCCAACGAGCACCCAACTTATAGTGCCAGAGCCCTCTAACCCCAGTGTTAGCTCCACGCAAGCTGGAAGGAAGTTGAAACGAGAATGGACTGCTTCTCATAATGCCTCAGCTCAACCTACTGAAGATCGTGAGCTTGACCCCCTTCATGTTTTGCCAAGGAGTTCAGATGTAGAGGCCCAGTCAGAATTTGTAAGTATATACATAATTTTTTCTTTCCATATTTTCAAAAATAAGGTAAATTTTCTCAGGCGCATAGCTTTTGATGAGTAAAACTTAAATGTGTTTTCAAACTATTCTATAATAATAATTCTATTTCATTTTCTTTCATTAACCAAATTAGCAGCATATAATGGAATGCTTATAACACTGAAATAGCTTATCATACATTTCTAAAAAACCTTACCTTGTAACTTCTCGCTTCTAACCTAGACATTTTTCTAATGCAATAATCCAATATTCCTTTTAAACAAACTAACTATATGAAAACATACAATTTGCTATTTCACAGATGACAATCATTCATAAACTGAAGTATGTTTTGCAGTAAGCTTTTGCGCGCATCCGCCCCTTATCAGATCTCCCATCGTTACATTTGAATTTTAATCCGCTCGATAGCTATAATTTGAATTCTAAGTGGGGTTCTTGTGACAGGATGTGTATTTCCGATAAGATATATTAACACATAGGAAGAAGGTTTTAATAATCTCCAATTATGTCTTCACAGTGTTGTCAAGAAACATTATTTGGGGCGAACTCATTTCATTGAAACACTTAGGTGTTTTCGAGAAAGAATTTGAGGCTGTTCTATTTGAACAGTGTTGTGAAGTCCGATATCCCAACTCGAAAGGGTATCGATCCTCCTACCTCGAAGGAAGCTCCCGGTTCCCAAGGGTCCTCACAGGGGGGGGGGCTCTAAAAAGGACCATCCAGCATTTTAATTGCACTTTAATTGTTGATATGGATGGAGAAATAAAAGTTCTTCTCTCTTACAATCATTTATTTAGCCCAGGTCAACTATGTCCGCAACTTCAAACAAATCCGTTGCCAAAAGACAGAGGAAAATTCGGATTGTTGAGAGAGTTATACCACCAACTGCCGACGTATGGGATTCGTGTCCATTAACTGAAGCTGAGGAGCAAGTGTTCATACAGCATACCGCGTCAGTTGAACAATGGTCAAATTTCATTGAGAGTTATAATGAAGAGGGTCAAGCACTAGAATTGGACCCACATTTTGCATTTTTATTCTAAAAATTTTTGGAATAAAACCATTAGTTTTTTTTATCATTCTCTTGTTCTAACTTACCCTTCTAAGAATAAGACTACATTTTCCTGACTAAAACAATATATACATATTTTTTTAACATGTTCAGTTGTCATAATGAAAGACATGTGGCAATGTAACTTTTTTTTCTTTTAATTGTTCAGGTGGTGGTTGGACAATGACTATGAGAAATTGACATAGTTTTTTAACTTTATAAAAATAATGGTTATTTTACATAAAAAATAAAACTTTTTTTTCTACAGATTAAAGATATAGCACCACCACCGACACCGTTGAGTGATGAACCAAGTGTATTTACAGGACCAATTTTGTCACCACCACCGGAGTTCAGCGATCAACCTACACTAGTTCTACAGGATATGGAGTGGCATAGGGGGTTCCTTAATGATGTTTTTCGGGAAATGGCTAGCCTGGATGACTTAAGCTGTGATATTGACATGCTTGAGGATCCGGGGTGGACAGATAGTTTTATGCGTGAACATTTAGGTGATGCTACTAGTGCATCTGAACCGGGTCCTCATAACGAAATTCCGTCACAGGACAATACAGGCTGGCTCGACCAATTATCCCCAAACACCTTGGAATGTGTACTAGGGGACCTCATGCCACATCCCCCCAATGTGATTGAACAGACTGGGAGTGGTGGTGGTGTTATTGACAATTCCCTGTCACACCCCACCATTCCACTTAATGCTATAGATAGAAGTAGTAATACAACAGCAACAGTATCCCCTCTTCCGGATTTTTTTCTCTCCAACTCTGCCTTGCATCACACATTGGTCTACAGCGCCAAATTCGGTGACCCCTTCAACTCTCTAGTGTCGGGGGATATAATAACAGATCCCCTGGCCATTACACATTCATATACTGATAAGATTCGAGCCATTCTTGAACAACAAATGGAGGTGTGGGGAGTGGGGGTCAGTTTAAAAGCATCAATAGCACTAAAAATATTTTTTTTAAATGAAAGTGCGGGTGAGATGTATTCGAAATACTTGCACACAGAGATGTTGGCAATACACCCGCATTTATCAAATTATGGGGAGGTTTTTCTAAATTGGGCTAATAGTGTTCAAAGTAAGTGGGAAAATTATAACGAGGGGGGTAGTGGATCTGTGGTTTTATTTATTGAAAGTTTAAATGTTAACATTTGTAGGTTTAAAAAGGATTTTATTGTAAGAGGTGGGCATGGGGAGAGGGCTATAGTTTTAAAATATCATTCAGATTTAGAGGGGAGTAGGGGGATACAACGAATCTGTTTCGATACGAGTCTGCAGTGTTTCAAGTATGCATTTTTAATTGCGGCATACAGACCTCTGCGCGATGATGCCACTAAGAAAAAGTTGGATAAAATGGCAGTTAATGGTAGGGAGGGTTCAAAGTTCCCCAAAGTAAATTTTAATTGTTTAAATGGTCAATATCCCGTGACACTAAAAGGAATAGATATTTTTGAGTGGGCTAATGCACATTTAAAGATTGGTGTCACGGTGTTACAGTATGAACCAGAATTTGAAGAGGGTCAGCGTTCCGATAAGAAGGGTGTATTATTTCCAGTGCGGGCTCCTTCAATTGAATCAGTAGAACATTGGGTGTGGCTTCTATACACCCCACCCACAGACTCTGATTCAATTGGTCACTTCAATCCGATTACGGATATTAGTAGGGTTCTAAGTGAGGGTAAAAAGGAGGGGGGGCGTGGGGGTATATGCTATTACTGTCCAACATGCCTCTCAAGATTTCGCTCTGATTTAAAGTTAAAGCATCACATGAAACACTGTAAACGTCATGGATACCAGGTTGTGGAGACGGTAAGCGGAGAGAGAGCGATCTTACGTTTTAAAAATTTTCAAAACATGCTCCTGCAGAGCAATAAGATCGCTTTGGACTGCGAGGCTAAGCTAACAGACGTGTGCGATCCGTCAAATTCAAATCGTGTTAAAATACATGAAGCCATAGGGGTGTCTTACGCTCACGCGCAACGAGATTCCAATAATACCATGCAAGTGTTGGAGGTAGTTGAGATGTTGAGTGACGGTGGAGACTGCATGCGCTCGGCATTGGTCAGTCTAATCAAAACAGCGAACGGTGCTATTTCGCGCCTTCGTTATACAAACTATCCTATGCTCCTATCACCAGATGACATAGTGGCCATTAAAAATCGTAAAATGTGTTGGGTTTGCAAGGGAGAATTTGATGATGGTGTTGGGAATGGGGGGAGGAGGAAGGTGATCGACCATGATCATTTGTGGCAGGAAATAACATCGAGAGGGAGTAACTTTAGAGTGGTAGCACACCAGTCATGCAATTTAAACGTTAGACAACCATATTTCGTACCTCTTTTTATACACAATTCCAATTACGACTTAAAGTTTGTTCTTCCGGCGTTGGCCCGCATTGCCAAGGGGGGAGTTGTAGATGACGCATGGATAGATGGTTCTTTTTCATATAATATCATACCCAAATCATCGGAGAAGCTACTGCTGCTAGAATTCATGTGGAAAACAGTTGACAAGGCTAACACGTGCCTGAATAAAATCCGTTTTTTAGACTCTTTCAGCTTCTTCCCCAAATCTTTAAGTCAATTGATTCAGGTGCAGAAAAGTGACAATTTTGATAGCTTCCCCCTCCTCAAACAGCGCTTCCCCGATGATGAAATGTATGATTTATTAACGTGTAAGGGTATATATCCATATGATTATTACAACTCTGGCTCGAGGCTAGATGAGGTGTCACTACCGCCCATTGAAGCTTTTTACAATTCTCTTACTGAGAGTGAGTGCACCACTAGCGACTACGAATTTGCTAAGAGGGTTTGGGCAAAGGGTGGATGTAAAAATGGGTGGGATTATTGTAAACTTTACTTGGCCAGTGACGTACTCACTCTTCTGGATATTGTGTGCAAAAATACGGATAAAATCTATGTGGAATTTGGGTTGGATTTAGGTTATTATTTTTCCACTCCCCATTTGGTGATGGACTTGATACTTAAAATCAGCAAAGAAGAAATAGGTCTGATCGCCGATGTGGATCAGCATCTGTTTGTAGAGAGATCAATGAGGGGTGGGTATGTTTTTCACGGGGATCGTATCATTAAAACTGATCCGAGTGGACAGCACACCGATGAAAAGTCGGACGCAGTTTTTT
>JAQQPU010016454.1:0-19871 GCA_029168905.1 Artemia sp. Kazakhstan ARC1039
TTTTTCGTCATGGAAAGGCAGTGTGGTCTCCGAAATTATCTACGTCATAAATTTGGATTGATTCAATTTTTCCCGATTCTTCGCGGGAGATTCCAGGGTGCCAAACTGGACAAGCATATTCTAGAAGCGGGCGGACAAAAGATGTGTAAATCCTTAAGGAGTGGGAAGGGGGACGCTAAATTTATTTAGGAGCTCAGGGAGGGCGATAGACACATTAGCTCTATGAATGATATCTTTAATGTGGATATCCCACTTTACATTTGAAAAAATTGTGACGCCAAGTAGTTTAAATGAGGACACAGAAATTTCAGGAGGGATAGGATTAAGAAAATAGGGCGAGGATTTGAGGAAACAAATGGGCATTATCATGGACTTAGAGGGGTTTACAGTCATGTCTAAGTCCAAAGCCTCGTCTCCAATTTCATTGAGGATACTCATAGGGTCGCTTATTAAATTTCTGAAGCAAGTTTCAACAACCATTAGGTCATCAACAAATTTACATCGGTCAGGCAATTCCTTTGCGAGGCTATTGATCATGACTGAAAAAAAGAGGGGACCTAGGAGAGTACCTTGGGGTATGCCATTGTGGACAGGGAGAGGATTTGAATAATGATTTTGGTATTTGACAACTTGCGATCTATTTGTTAAGAAGGAGGCAACCAATTTCACCAGTAAGGGATCAACATTGAATTCGCTGACAAGTTTCTCAATTAAAACATTGTGATTAACAAGGTCAAATGCTTTCTGAAGGTCGACGGAAATTAAATTTAGCCACGAATTAGGCTTTTCGAGGTTTTTTCCGATGTGGTCAATAAGAGAAACCAGGTAATGGGAAGTAGAGGTGGATTTTAGGTTCCCGAAGTGCTTTAAGTCAGTAAGAGGTAGGATTTTTTCCTTTAGCCATTCCTAGTCCTCCTTGGACTAGGAATGGTAGACTGCGGGAGAGATACAGCTTGCCGGATCCTCTTGGTGCTGCAGATAAGCATTTTTCCAAGCTTACGGGTTATCCGTCGAACCACCCTTGGAAGGATTTTTTGTTTTAATGCTAGTTTTCTTTTTTTATCTTTTTTTTTGCTGGGTTACTATTATTTTTCTTATATTGTATTATTTATTTGTACGATACATATAAAGAGGTTTACAACCCTTGGAGTGGTTTAATTTTCTGAATTGTTTGGTTTATTGAGTTTTAATTTGCACGTATTTGCTCCTGTTTTTGTATGTGTTTTTTTGTTTCATTTTCTTTCTTTTTGTTATACTCCATCGTCATGCTTTGTATTTTTGATGGGTTAAAATAAATAAATAAATAAATAAAAGTGACATAAAATAGAAAGACAATTAGGATTTTGCAAAATTATGAAATAGCCTCTACCTTGGGTTTCGGTTTTACAAACAATTATTGAAATGTTATCATAATCTATTATATTTTTTGTCTCATTAATGTATATTGTAGAATGAACACTGTTAGCACTACCCTTGTGAGAACATTCGAATTCGTGTGAATGTATATGAATTACCTACTGAAAATATTCCTTCAATGAAAGAGCAACTGTTACCCTCTCAGCATCCATATTGTACCTTTAGTCTGTATATATTTCTCCAAAGAAGGAAGGTTAGACATTTATTCCGTCCCTCCTCCTGTTTTATGGTAATCTGAAGTTCTCTCGCGAGAGGTCGGAAAATTTCTAGCCAAAAAATTCCATTTTTATAGTTTCAGACACTTCTTTCCTAAAAATATCTGCTAACTCCTCCACCTCTACGACTAGTTTATTTAAATTTACACAATATGATTAGTCTTAACTTATCAACCCAGATGAGTTAGTTTCTGCTGCAACTTTATTTCAAAGTCAGTATTCCTATGTTTTATTTTATTGTATTCTGCAGTGTGACCGAGAAAATGTACTTTTAGAGGTTTTAGATACTATTTCCTCCTGAAAAGACTCGCTGACTTCGCCCCTAATAGCTGGTGTGTACTTGTGTATTACGGTCCAGTATTCTACTTTATAAAGAATAAATTCTTGAGTCCTCAATTTGTAAACCTTTTTTTGCGAAAGTAAAGAAATAATTCCGGAGCAGAATTCAAACAAACTTCTTTTTCAGATAAACTCGGAGAAAAGGACATTTTCTTCAGCTAAAAATATAAGCGTCAAATGCCACTGGTTTTCTCATTGCCCGCGATCCAATTTTGTTGTACTAGCTACAGGTCAACAAGGGACAACATTAAATCCAATCCAACTACGGCATAATTCCATTTCAAAATATGCCAAATTTGAAGGTAAACAATTTGTTTTATCAAAAGATTTAGAAATATAATGCAAACTGTAGCCCAAAACTAGAAAATGAAAGGGTTTAGTTAGGTGCCAGTTTGATCAAGTCCATAGGAAATCAAAAGTAAAGGAAAATAATTGCTAGTTTTAATATTAATGCTCTAATTATATGATCAGAGAAGTTCCTAAATGTTTTGATGATTATGTGGGTTCTTCGTAAGATAATTTTAGGATGGACTTGGTCAGATTGACTTCTGAATGATAAACAATTATTTTTATTCTTTTAAGTATATCTTTCCGATTGGGGGGGGGGGGGGGGTAATCCCTCCGCGAAATTTTTGTCCAATTCGTGTGTGATTTTTCAGACAATGCAGACGATTATATTCGCAGTTCTTTTTTAATCCTTACATTGAAAGGTTCAACATTTGTTTTGTTTCACATCCAATAAGTAGTGGTACTACTGTAAAAAACATTGTGGAATAGCCACTATTGTGATTTTATTATAGAGCTCTGGTGTATTAAAAGTCTGTGAATCCTGCTTCATTAAAATTCATATTATTGCCATTCAGCATAACATATTCTTCCGAAAAAAAAAACACCAAAGAAGCATTCACACTCAAACGTCTTATTCATTGCATTTAGCCCATGAAAAAAATGGAGACGGCTCCATGCTAATGAGTCTCAAGACAATGCAATGAATCGTATCTGTTTATTTAAATTAATAGAGTAATTCACTAGATATTTGAGTAAGATGAGAAAGAAGTTATCCAGATTTTGTATTTAAGACTGTGGCTGTTGCGGTATTGTGATATGTATCTAAACTTCAGCATATCTTCTTTCACCCTTCTTCCTCCCTATCTTTGAAATTGAATATCCTCCCCGGGTGGCCTTATAGCGATGTTGAAGTGGACCTTTCTGCACTTGGCTTACCAGAACCCTAACTCTAAACAGTGCTATTGGGTGACCATGAAGAGTGCTGTCCCTTGATGAATTTGTAGCCTGGTAAACAACAAGAAGTTGCAGTGGATTTTGAGCATTAACTACATGTTGGTGCTAGGGATTGTTTATGCAGGACTTCAATTCTTGTTGATAGAAGTGCATACCGTATGCTAAAGACTGTATAGTTCCCAAAATAAGTCCAGGCTTGCATAATGCCGCCTTTCAACTGGAAATGCCGGCGATCTCTTGATGTCTGTTTTTAAGCCGGCTTAACCGCTTCGTACAGACGTAGGATTGAGTTCTTGGTCTCTGGCATGTGGCTTTTACTAAGGCCGTAACGATTTCATTGATTTATATGTTTGAAAACTTGTGACATTGCAAATTATAGCGTTGAAAGACAACTGTTGTGGTACATTTTAACTGACGAATTTAGATGTTTTGAACTGGACTTTCTAAGAGTTTCGGAAAAATTATCTCTCAGAGCTAAGAATCATAGAATTAGGTGACATAGAATTCGTTTGCTCAGAATCATTTACAATATAGAAGCAGACGGTAGAACTGTCCTGTGTTGCGCCGTGAGCTTGATCTCTGATTGGTAATACGTAACCTGGAGTTTGATCTCAACTGCAGCAGCTGCAGGGTCTGGAATTTTATTTCAGTGATGAGATTATGCAAAAGTGTTTCCATTATAATACAAACCTGAGGAAAAAGGGTGTTGAACTCATTACAAATAACGACCCTTTTAAGTCTTATTCCGGTTGGGTAGGTGTTAATAATAGATCATAGTTGACCCTTCTAGGACTGAAAAGTGTGAGGTATAAGTCATGGTGTTATATGCCTTGTAGAGCAGACTGACGATGAGAGTAATGACTTACATGAACTATACAATTAGTTACAAAAGCAAATAGACAAGGTCCCAGGTAAATATAGGGTATTTATATGTACGGTATATGAATGAAATATAGTAATAGTGATGTACTGCAAAAATTGTTTTGATTGTGTAAGCTTGTAATAACTAATATGGCATTTGTTCATAAAAGGCCCCACAAGTTAACAATGTACTTCCATGGTGTTAAAACGGCTAAACCTTATAGATTATGGTATTTTAAATCGAGGACCGGTAAGCTTGACACAGGACGCTAGGATTTATAGAATTTTTGGTGTTCATGTTAGAAGTAAATATGGTTGTGTAATAGTATCCAGAGTTAATTTTAAGGAAAATGCAGGAAGGATATCTACCTTCCGGTTAGTCATGATGATAATCAAGTCAGGATACGAATTTGAGAGAAATTTTCCATGGACAGTTGGTTATGAGAATGGGGAGTTTTGAACTTGATAATGTAGCAGATAGATGGAATGATCTTAGGAAATAATTTGTAAAGCAGTAGACGATGTCACAGAGAGGACAGTTAGAATAGTAGCTGAAAAACTTTTTAAACAGCTTGGGAGTGAAGGGGAAGGGTTTTATACAAGAAGTTGCTAAGTGATGGATCATACGAGAAAAAAAAAGGAAAGTAAAGGAAGTAAAGAAGACATTAAGGAGAAGTAAGACGGAGACCACTGAAAATAGTTTTATAGATTGTGACCAAGCGTTCGATTCTGTTGATAGAGGAGCTTTAGTAAAGGTTTTATCCTTATATTTCATACCAGACAAATACATTAAAGTGATTAGTGCTATGTACGAGAATAACACTGCTGCGGTTAAGGTAGGAAATGAGATTAGCAGCTGGTTTTGTATTAAAACAGGAGTTAAGCAGGGTTGTGTTCTATCCCCCTTTATATGGATTATTTTGTTGGACTTTGTTTTAAGGAGCACAGGAAAGGCAATGGTAGACCACGGAATCAAATGGGAAGGAAAAAGTCTCCTGGACTTGGATTATGCTGATGATTTAAGCATCCTAGATGAAAGTGTGAGCAAAATGAATGAAGTTTTAGAGGTTTTGCGAGTTCAGGGTGCTAGTATTGGTTTGAAAATTAATGTTAGGAAGACTAAGTCTCTAAGGCTAGGAATAAGTGAAGATGAAAAGGTGACGTTGGGTAATGAAAAGATTGATCAGGTGGGCAGCTTCACTTACCTTGGTAGTATTATTAGTAAAGATGGCGGGAGCAGTGAAGATGTTAAAAATAGAATAGCCAAGGCTCAGTGTGTTTTTTCACAGTTAAAAAAAAGTCTGGAAAAATAGGAAGATAAGTCTGCAAACCAAGATTAGAATCTTAGAAGCTACAGTGATGACAGTGGTCAAATATGGCTCTGAAGCATGGACGCTCCGAAAAGCGGATGAAGATTTGCTAGATGTTTTCCAGAGAAATTGCTTAAGGATTGTTCTGGGTACCCGGCTGACTGACCGTATTTCAAACAATAGGCTATACGAAAAATGTGGTTCAATACCGCTTTCTATGTCTATAATGAAAGAAAGGTTGAGGTGGTTAGGGCATGTTGTGCGGATGAAGGATGACAGATTGCCGAAGATTGTTCTTTTCGGCCAACCATCTAGGGCTAAACGGAAAGCAGGTCGTCCCCGTCTAGGGTGGGAGGACGTCATAAAGAAAGATTTAAAGGAAATGGGAACTTCGTGGGCGGGTGTAAAAAGGGAGGCTTTGAATAGATTGGGGTGGAGGAGGAGCGTGCGTAGCTGTGTTGGCCTCAGGCGGCTTTGTGCTGCGATGAGTTGTTAGTAGTAGTAGTAGTAGTAGTCAGTCTTGATGGACATTTGATAAATTTTGTCTATCAAGTTTGATAGACATGAAATTGAATTATCAGACACCTTTAGTGTCTTGTTGTAGCACAGTGTCACTGAAGGTCGTATTCTTGTTTGTTATACAAAAACAAACCAAAATTTTTTTGTGAATTTAAGAGGAACTCGTGTTCTCTACCACACGATCTTCATATTAGAAAAATTTTTTTGCTTTAATTTTTAACAACTTCCAACTTTAGAGCAGTGATTATAGGGTAACAGACAGGAAAAAATGATGCTGTGCAACAAGGTAAGTTAAAAAACATCTTGTTAAAAATAACCTTTTACTGACTGTATATCCACCTTAGAATCCCGTCAAGTTCGATTTCAAGATAAATTAAAAACCGTTGATAAGCTTTAATTTCAATCAGTGTTAATTTACTTTTATAATCGTGGCATGATTTGGGTAGACAGTGGGGAGAATGGACCCCAGTCTTTTGAGAATATAGTAAAATATTGCCAACTTAGATACTAAATAATAAATTTTTTTTTCAGCAGCTGTGTATCTAAATTATGAGAAAGATTGTTGGCTCCTTAGAATTTTTTTTTTCTATTAGAAATAAAACATAATGACAGAAAATATTTGTCGAATTCGGCTTGTGATAGCCATTTTGAAATAATTACCTTCCAACAGGAGTAACAAAAAATAATATCATACTATATTAATCAAAGATATGAGAGGTTTGATCAAACTTTATTTAGAGACTGCAATAAATTTGATTTGTCGTATATGTTTGTACGATTTATTGGCTATTATTGTGCCTGTTGTATATTAAAAAAAAATCATAACATTTTTACGCAATGTTACAATGTGGATAGTTATCTAAAAGAAAGTTTCTATTTGATTGATTTTTTAATATATTTGAAATATCCCTAGAATTTGTAAGACAGATTCTTGAATTTAGAGAAAGGAAAAATTTGAGAAACCCGACACACTACTTCGAGTTTTGAAGCTCATGATACTAGTCATTTTTTTAGTTGTTAATATTTATTCTTATATTGTCCTTCCCTGATAAGATTTGCTGTTAGTAAGACCGTATCCAGAGGGAGGTTACTGGGTTTACTGCCACCCTCACTGAAATTTTGGCGGTCTCATAAAAATTAACCAAAAAACATATAAGCTAATTTTTGATGCGTTTTGAAGCTTTTTTTGTAGCCCCTTTGGACAAAATTCCTAGATTAGGTCCTTAGATAGGTCCTCTACGCATCAAAGATAGCCGTAAAATAATAAGTTGTTGGAAAAAAAATGATGATATAAGCTAAGGTGAAACAGTGTTCTAATTGAAAACGACTATCAAGCTGCAATAAGCCGAATCCGCATTCCAAGTAGACATGACCACTGAAAACATATAAAATTTTGATGATTTCGTGTAGGGACGGAAAAAATATATAAAAAAGGATGCAATGAAAACCAAAAGAGGAAAGAATAAAAATATATGAATAAAAGAAGAATAACTCCCACCAGGGGGGGGGGTCATTTTGGAAAGTGAAAAAAGATGTATTTGAGCTGTTCAGTGACAAAATGGATAAAGCTTGTCTAGTAGAAGCGTAATCTTACTTGTTTATTGAATAAACAATACTGTAAACAAGTGGCTTATCCTGGCATTATCTTTTTGTATGTACTTTTTCCCTTTAGTTGACCCGGGAACTCCATCCGTAAACAGTCGGACAGGTCTGGCGGAAAGGAATGTAACATTAGCCACTTTATATGGGCAGCTTTCTGTGTTAGTGCTTCGACATGTGGCACGACAAACTGAGCAAAAAGCTGAAGTAATAATTTACCCAATCCTGAAGTAAGTTTACTTATATCTATTAGTTTATGAATTACTTCTTCAAAAGTCATACTGTTTTTCTAACATAGGGGAAAGCATGAAAGTTTTTGCAATGAGTTTTTCCAGGCATTGGATATAACTAAAATATTCAAAGACTGCATACTTCATTCATTTTTTCTCTCTCTTCTTTTTGTCTTTATTTCAATTAAATCTGTTCTATTAATATTGTTGTTAATATTAATTTTGTTTATTTCCTTACAGACTATAGTCTCTGGGCGTTGTCAGTGACATGTCTTTTTGATAATAATATTTAAAATAACGTATTCAATATCTGTCCGCAGCAGAAGATACAAACATACTACTGTTATTTTTTTATATTTCGATGATAATCGGCACTGAATATACGGTTGAAGGATCTAGTATTTCACGGTTGGATCTATTTTTTTTTACGGCTGAAGGACCTAGCATTTTGTGTGCATGTAATTATCCTTAATGATGAAGTGGTTGATGCTTCCTTTACTATGGCAAAAAAGTTAGTGAGTGGGTAGTGTCTTCGGTTGGTATGTTAACAGATTGTAAGATTGTTTCTATCAAGCACATTATGTGTTTTTAGTACTCACCCTATATGTATTTAAATGCCATCTACCCTGTATACACTCTAGCACGGTACCTCCGTGATATGAGACCAGGGTTGCTGCGTCTGAGAGTTTAACAATAACCTAAGATTTACTAGCGAAAAATTCAAACGTTTAGAAAAGGATCCCAGTATGTTAAATAATAATAATATATATCTTTAATACAATTTTGAAGGCAATGTTTAACATATAAATATAATATTCCAAGGTCCCAAGCTCAACAGTGAAATTTCAGGACACTGGGAAATATCCCTAGGACTGGTTGTGCTATATACGGATTCCATATAGGGTTAACGACTATCCTTGCAGTAAACAAACGTTAATGACCTCCTTTAATTTTCTCTCTTCCTTTCAAGGGCAATCTATATAAAACTCGTTTCGGTTTTTTAACTAACAAAACTTGTCGCCGCACACCATAGGAGGTAGACCATGTGGTAAACTAAATTCTTATTGAAGAATAATTTTATATCTCTTAATCTAAAGGCATGTAAGCCGGATAAGATGTTCGGCCTAATTCAAGGGGATATTTTCCTCTTATTTTCCTATAGTAGGATTCAGGGTTATTGACCGCCATTGCCCATTTGAGTAAAATCCTTTGTCCCGACTCCAACACTTCATGCTGATGATATCTTTACCAAGATTTCAAACTATTCAGAAATATTTTATGATAAACAAGTAAGAAACTGCAAGAACATAGTTTGGTACGATTACACTCCTCATCCGTTCAGATCTTTCAAATTCCCCGTAATCACTCAGGATGACTTGAATCTTTTATTTCAAATTTTGTGTCCCTGATCGACCAACGAAAAATCGAAACGATAAAATATGTTGTTTTTTTCTGGCACCTGCACATTTGTCTGTGAACTAGAACAAATTATTTTGTTGGCCCGCTAGGCCAACAAGACGTTGACGAAACACCTGAGATCGAATTTGCACTTTTCAAAAGACCTAACAAGATTTATGCTATCAAATTTTCTTAATTTAAGTTGGTTTACTTCTGAGTATACAGTAAATGACAAATATCTGTAAAATATGCGCTTTGGGGGAAGGGTGTCTGTGACCCCTGCAAAAAGGTTTTCATTTTTGAAGCGTTAATATTAAGTTATATTATTAGCAAGCTATCTAGTCGTTTTACTTACGTTTGATCTTCACTTCGTTATGCTTTACTTTTATTTTCTAATTTAATTTTTTTCTCTTAAAATTTTTTTGAAAATACGTTGTAAGTTCGGTCCAGTTCAGTCTTGGACTCTGAGGTGCATTCCTAGAGGCCTTATACCTGAATATTTGGAAAGCTTAGGGAAGAAAAAAAATCTCATCTCTTTCAAATGACAGGTCTTTTTCCAAACGTGTTAAACCTAACTCTTAATTTTAGAGATAGTTCTTCAAAGCCCTCGGCTATTTTACGCCTCGATATGACTGGAAGATTTGCTATCAACATACTTGACAACCTAATTGTGGTTCATCACCAAACTTCAAAGGTATGTTTTCTGTAATGATATTCAGATTTCAGCTGAGAGTTATTTTTAATCTTTTCAATGTCTGAAATTTAGCTTGAGAATTTGACTTATAAGGAAAAAGAGAAATATTAATAAAAAAGAAAAGAAGAAGAAGAAGAAGCTTCGGAGCTTGCATACGCAGTTAGTATTATATTAATTATTATAAAACCGAGACTTTTCAAACAGTTCGTGGCAGCGAACTGTAAGTAAGGAGCGACCCGGCTCAATAGTAACCGAAACTCTAAAAAAGGAATTTTAATGCCAATAGATACATCAAAATAATCAGTTACGTGCCTGAGAAAATTTGCCTTATTTTCGAAAAAAGGGGAAAATACTCCCTAAAAGTCATATAACCTTAATGAAAATCACACCATCAGATTCAGCGTATTAGAGAACCCCACTGTCGAGGTTTCAAGCTCTTATATGCAAAAATAAGACTAAGTGTGATAATTGGAGAGGTATTGCTTTACAGTCTGTTGGCAGCAAAGTCCTGTGCCAAATAATTCTTAACAGAATTCAAAGTAAAGTGGAGAAAGTTCTGAGAGATGAGCAGCACGGATTCCGTCAGAATAGATCATGTTGTGACCTGATATTTAGCCTGAGAGTCCTGCTGGATGAATCCAATGAATGGCAAGTTCAGCTACTTATAGTATTTATAGATTTTCTCAAAGCCTTCGACTCGATACATCGCGGAACCATATGGAAGATTTTAGTGCATTATGGAACTCCGACCAAAATTGTAAATATAATTAAAGCGCTATATCATGATATCATGTGCGCAGTACAGACAGAGGGTGGCCTAACGGAGTGGTTTTCTGTTCAGTCAGGTGTAAGGCAGGGCTGCATTCTATCACCATTACTGTTTGCCATAGTGATAGATTTTGTTCTCCGTGAATGCAGTTTTAGTGGCGGTCTACAATTAAATCCACTGAGAGAACTCAATGATGGTGATTTTGCTGACGATGTTGCGCTTATTACCCACGACCCAGAAGATATGCAACGCAACATTAATGAACTCGGTCGTATGACAAATGCTGTCGGACTCTCCATAAATGCTAACAAGACCAAATCAATGTCGAATGCAGTCATACCTGACTTAGCCGAAGGACTTTTGGTTAACAACGAGGAAATTGAGGAAGTGAGAGAGTTCAAGTATCTCGGCAGCATTCTTACGCAAGATGCCAATTCCGAAAGAGAAATACTGTGCCGAATAACATTGGCTGGGTCTGCTTTCAGCTACCTTAGAAATGTTTGGAGAAATAATAAATATTCCCAAAAGTTAAAGCTTAAAATTTATAATAGCAATGTGGTCTCTGTCCTTACGTACGGCTGCGAAACTTGGAGAATCACTGCTCAACTAGAACGACGACTCCAGGCATTCGACAATAATTGCCTAAGGTCTATCCTAAATATACATTGGACAGAAAGAATACGAAATGATGAAATCTATCGTATGACAAATCATACCCCCATCCTTGATCTTATTAGAAAGCGGCAATGGATGTATTGGGGGCATATGGTGTGAATGGGGGAAGGAAGGCTGCCGCACGATGCATGGTGTTGGACACCCCCCGGTCTCCGCAAATCAGGGAGACCGAAAATGACCCTTGGCAGGTCGCTAATGAAGGAGGCGAAGCTGGCGAGGTCCTCGTTGGAGGAGCTATGGTTGAAGGCTCAGGACAGGTCGTCGTGGCGAATCACTGTTGCTGCCTTATGCGCCCCCAGGCTTAGGAGGACCTAAGTAAGTAAGTAATATGCAAAAATGTGGAATTTTGTATTTTTTGCCAGAAGAAAGATCACTGATGCGTGTCTATTTGTTTTTTAGTTTTTTTGTTTTTTTTAGGGGTATTCATATCAACCCAGTGGTCCTAGAATATCGCAGGAGTGCTCATTCGAACGGAAATTAAAAGTCCTAGTGCCCTTTTTAAGTGACCAAAAAATGGAGGGCAACTAGGCCCCCTCCCACGCTCAATTTTTCCCAAAATCACCCGATCAAAATTTTGAGATAGCCATTTTGTCCAGCATGGTCGAAAATATAATAATTATGACTCTGATGATGACTTGATCCCCCACAGTCCCCGGGGGAAGGGCTGCAAGTTGTGAACTTTGCCCAATGTTTACATATAGTATCGGTTATTATGGGAAGCATACAGAAGTTTTCAGGGAGGATTTTTTCTGGTAGTGGGAGGGGGGAGGGATGGATAGGGGGTACGTGGAAGGATCTTTCCACGGATGAAGTTTTCATGGGGAAGGGACATTGCTATGAAGGTGCACCGGATTTCCCAGCATTATTAAAAAAAATAAACCACAAATTAGATAAAAAAAACAAGTTTTCAACTGAAAAACTTCTCAACTGAAAACTTTTCAACTGAAAAACTTAAAACGAAGAGAAACTATTACGTTTATGATTGGGTTCGCCCCCTTGCCAATACCTTGCTCTTTCGATAAGTATTGGCACACTTTCGATAAGAACCATATATGCCCCCAGGGCATAACTTAAAACCTTTGCCCTGAGGGCTGTGGGGGGTTTATCATCCTTACACATAATTTCCGGACCTTTCAACTACGTTGAACAAAATGACTATCTCAAAATTTTTATTGGATGGGTTTTGGGAAATGGTGGGCGCAAGAGGGGGGTTAGTTGCCCTCCAATCACTTTCGAATATTGAAAAGGGCACTAGCCGTCTCAATTTCCAGTCGAAAGAACCCTTTTTGAAGTTTCTACGACAACGTTTTCTATAAACACCTTATATGCGCCCAGGGCATAACTTACAAACCTCATTCTGAGGGATATAGGGGGGGCGGTCATCCTCAAAGACCTAATTTTCAAAACCTTCAACTACGTTGAATAAAATGGTTATCTAAAAATTTTGATTGGATGTGTTCGGGAAAAAGGCGGGCGTGAGAGGGGGGTTAGTTGCCCTCAAATCACTTTCGACCATTGAAAAGGGCATTAGCCCTTTGAATTTCCAATCTTATGAGCCCTTTTTCAAGTTTCTACGACAAAGATTTCAATAAAAACCTTATATGCCCCCAGGGGATAACTTATAACCCTTGCCCTGAAGACTATAGGGGGAGTGTTCCGCTCAAAGGTATAATTTCCAGAACATTCAACTGCGTGGAACAAAATTGCTATCTCATTGGATGTGTCTGGGGAAATAGTGGGCGTGGAAGGGGTGTTAGTTGCCTTCCAATCACTTTTGACTATTAAGAAGGGCAGTAGCCATTTCAATTTCCAAGCGAATTAGCACTTTTTGAAGTTTCTACGACAACGCTTTCTATAAAATAACTTCTATGAACCCAGGGCATAACTTACAATCCTTGCCCTGAGGGCTTTGGGGGGTATGTCATCCTCAAAAACCTACTTTCAGAACTTTCAACTACGTTGAACAAAATGGCTATCTCAAAATTTTGATTGGATGTTTTTGGGGGAAAGGTGGGCGTGAGAGGGGGGTTAGTTGCCCTCCAATCACTTCCGACTATTAAAAAGGGCGCTAGCCCTTTGAATTTCCAATAGAATGAGCCTTTTTGAAGTTTGTACGACAACGCTTTCTATAACAAACCTTATATGCCCCCAGGGCATAACTTACGTTCCTCGCCATGAGGGCTGTGGGAGAGTGTCCTCCTCAAAAACATATTTTATATATGGAAATCAACTACGCTGAACAAAATGGCTTTCTCAAAATTTTGGTTGGATGTGTTTCGGGAAATGGTGGGCGTGGAAGGGGTGTTAGTTGCCTTCCAATCACTTTCGATTATTAAAAAGAGCACAAGCCACTCCAATTTTCAATTGAATGAGCCCTTTTCAAAGTTTCTACGGCAACTTCTTCGATACGAAGTGTCCTTGTCTAAAGAAAAATAAATAAATAGCACATTGTGCCAACATCGTTCTTATATGCCACCAGGACATAACTTAAAACCCTTGCCCTGAGGGTTGTGGGGGAATTTTCTCCTCAAGAACATAATTTCTACCTGGAAATCAACTACGCTAAACAAAATAGCTATCTCAAATTTTGATTAGATGTGTTTGGGGAAATGGTGGGAGTGGAAGGGGTGTTAGTTGCCTTCCAATCACTTTCGACTATTAAAAAGGACACAAGCCACTCCAGTTTCCAATCGAATGAGCCCTATTCAAAGTTTCTGCGACAAATCCTTCGATACGAAGTGCCCGTGTCTAAAGAAAAGATAAATAAATAATACATTGTGCCAACATCGTTCTTTACTTAGGCAGCGCTATTGTGCTGGCTAAGATAGACTGGTCCACTATTTATTCTAAACCTAGTTCGTACAATTAAATTCAGCAGTAATGAGAAGGGGATCCTACTTTTGAAACTTAATTCTTAAGTGCCAAATGAATTCTTTGTCGATAATGATTTAACTAGATCCTGGCACCGCAGGCACGCCGCCGCTGGCAGAGGCGGTGGCGTTCGGTCGACTTTAAATTATTTTTGCGGCAATTCTTTATTGCGTCAACCGCGAAGTCGGAGCTTTTCCTTCTCGTGTGGTTTAGTATTTTGATTTTCCTGATTAGAAATCAAGCAGGGCTTGCACTATCCCCGAATTTTCGGGTATTTCCCTGAAAATCTATGCGTCATCCTGAAAAAAAAGTTGGTTTCCCGAATCCCCGAAAATCACGCAATCATTGTGCCACCCCTAGCGATTTATCACCAGTGACTTTCCCTGCCAAATAGTACTTTGCATACCATAATTCTTCACTACTCTCTTGTTCATTGATTTTCGTCTCTTTTGTTACTTTGCATAAAAACCAGACAGATGCAATATGCTATTGCAAATATTGCAATATACACAGTTCTTCATATGTTGACAAAAAAAAGTATCGTCTTAGTCAAATGAGTTTAAATCCTTTCGAATGCAGTTTCCCAATCGCTATTTCTTACGTCATTCGTAGTCAAGAATTTTATTTTCAAGTTGAATAGAATTATAGAACGCATTCACTGCTATACAGCTTCAGCCTTTTGTTGGATTTTGAAATTGACAGCCGAAAGATTGTTTCTACAGCTGAATTCTAATTTTGCAGATTTTTTTTTTGCTGTTTTTAGATAAGATTTTCTTAATGTTTAATACTCAATTATTGAACGCCTGATAGAAAATACAATCTTCTTCCTGGAACCTCTATTCCTGGCGAATCTATCGGGGGAAGGGGGCGTTTGCCCTCTGATTACTTTCGACTAATAAAAAGGGCACTACTCTTCTCAATTTTAGGCGTGGACAGCGGGGTGTTGACTGGGGAGCGAACTCCCTAATATACGTAATAAAAGCATACGAATATAGAAATTCGTTACGTAAGTTAATTCGTACGTTACGTCAGGACAAAATTTTGAGAAAGCCAATTAGCAAAAAAAAGGAAAATTAACATGCGGATTTTGTTTTAATTATTCATGTACGGTGAGCCAAAATCAAAGCTGCATTGATTCAAAACGTTCAGAAATTGAAAAAAAAAATAAATAACTGAAAGTAAGGAGCGACATTGAGACTTGAAACGAACAGAAATTATTCCGTATATGAAGGGGCCCTCCTCAGCACCTCGCTCTTTACGCTGGAATTTGACTCTGTCTCACAACTTTATTTTTTAAAAGAATAAGGAACTCTAGCGTGAGGAGCGAGGTGTTGAGGAAGGGACAGCCCCTTTCCAGTGTTACCAGCACCTCAAAACAAAATGTACCACAAATTGCATGAAAAATATACCTAAGACAAAAAAATTGTACCATATCCAAAATGTTTTTTCCGCGTTCGCGTAACACGCGGATCGTCGTCGTCGGTGACGTAAAGTACTATCTATGAAAATTTTGCATAAGACATTTTCATTCACTTTCTCTCTCCATTTTTTTGTTTTCTTTCTCTTCTAATACAGTACATTACTCCTGACATTACTTGAAGAAATTGTTCGGAGTAACATATATTACTATAGAAACATTTTGCTACAGGCCAACAAAAGTCGTTTCGGCCATTTACGACCATTTATAGCACCGCTTGAAATTGATCCCAAATGACGATTATAATACAAATCAGGGGCTAAAATTGCGTTTTAACCTTGTATTCTTATAGGATATTGCCGAAAAGCAGTTGCGGAGACCTGATTTTCCATTTCATAGTTTGCATAAAAATCCCCCTTTTCCCTTTTATGAAGATCTCGATAGAAGGGAGGATCGTTCCTGTAGCCCTCCCCTAATATAAGCTACCGACTACAAACAATACAGGAAAAAATTCTTTTTAAATTGAGACTGATTAACCTTGTATTCTTATAGCATATTGCCGAAAAGCAGTTGCGGAGACCTGATTTTCCATTTAATAGTTTGCATAAAAATTATCATTCAAATCAGGGTTTATCTGATTATCATTCATTAGGGTTTTTCTGATTATCATTTGTATTATCTGATTATAATACAAATCAGGGGCTAAAAATTGAATTTTAACCTTGTATTCTTACAGCATCAGTATATTGCCGAAAAGCAGTTGCTGAGACCTGATTTTCTATTTAATAGTTTGCATAAAAATCCCTAAAGCTACCTTCATTCCACACAGAACAAGTGGTTAACATTGGCAGTTATTTCTATGGTTCATTTAATTGAATTCTGATGCTCTGCAAACCTGGTAACCCTCATGGGTCCGGCAGGGGTCGGCCGCAGTCACTTTTTGTCACTTTTGTGACAAACCAAAAAGTCTTCTGTATAACTTTGTTCATACTTCCCTATAATAATTTGATATTTTAAAAGTCATACAGAAGACTATAATATTTTCCATGTTTAAAGGAAAAATAATATTTTTAATTAATTTCATTTTTATGTTCCTGGCCTCCCCCAGGCCATTCAGCGTGTCCCCAGGTGGCGATAGGGGAACGCTCTACAAATATGTAGGGTACCTCCATAGGAGGCACGGTCCAAGGGGGGACCTTGTCCCTGGGGGTCCATAATAGAAACTGGGGCACCCTCGCCAGGAGTCATAAATACAGGCGGAGGAGGAAGAAGGCCCCTCAAATGTACACTCAAAAGGGCCCACTGGTTTGTCCACAAGTCCCATGAGTTGCAAATCTTCTCCCAGTAATGGGTTAAATTGCATGGTGATGCAGAACACCATCGCGGGAGGATCTTCTATAGGAGGACAACTGCGGTAGGGCGTAAGATCCAGATCTATGGACAACGGCCTCTGAAAAGGGCTGCCTTGACCTTTTTGGGGTACCTGCAAGACTGGAGACCTTGCGGTCAACTCTATTCCCACTTGAGGAGTGGCGCCCCTCGAGGAAATTATAGCCTAGTAAACGACACAGCATTTGCACGGGATTCTGACTAATGGACAATTTTTCTGGGCTTGGTATGTTTTGATGGGCGTCTTTGGGCTGAAAAACCTCTTCCTAGCTAATTTATCTATTATGGGTTGCCTCTCCGTAGTAGCATAATATTTGTAGGTATGAATATATAATGAGTCGGAGGTAATAGGCTTGAGACTGTCTGTGCAGGATTTCGATTCTTGTTGATAGAAGAGCATCGCCAAGTGCTGAAAACCATGTTGTGACCAAGATAGGCCCAGGATTGCACAAAGCCTCCATTCATGGAGGTCCCAGGGACTTCTTGCTGTCCGGTTCTAAGCCGGCTTAAGCACTTCGGTGTAGACTTGAGAAGACATGTGATCCCCGTCCTGCACTGGTATCCGGGATCATTGCTTTTCCTGAGGCGAAAATAACATGAAAATTGGAACTTGGAATGTTACGACATTAAAAAATGATTATCGTATAGACATTTTGACTGACGAATTCAGACGATTCGAACTGGATTTATTAGGAATTTCAGAAACTCATATCCAGGGGTAGGAAGCATGAAATTAGGTGATATAGAATTTGTTTACTCAGGCAGGAAGGATGGGGTACATAGACAGGGAGTAGGGCTCATGATGAATAAGGAAGCTGCTAAGTCTTGTTTAGGCTGGGAAGGTATTAATAATAGAATACTAATTGCTCATTTTATGACTAGAAAGTTCAGGGTATCAGTTATAGTAGTATACGCCCCTGTAGAACCGACTGACGGAGAAACTAGTGACTCAGATGAATTTTACTTACAGTTACAAGAGCAAATAGACAGGGTCCCAGGTAGAAATATGATGTTATTACTGGGAGATTTTAACGCCCAGGTTGGTAGAAATAGGGATAGATGGTATCCCAGCCTAGGTAAATTTGGTGTAGGAAAAGAAAACAGTAATGGATACAGACTTTTGCAATTTTGTAGGTATAACAATCTAGTTATAACCAATACGGTGTTTGGTCATAAAATGGCTCATAAGTTAACATGGTATTCACGTGATGGTAAGACAGCAAACCTTATTGATTATGTTATAGTAAACCGAAGACTGGCAAAGATACTATGGTATATAGGAGGGCTGTTATTGATGTTAAAAGTAAAGATCACCATCTAGTAGTGTCAAGGGTTAATTTAAAGCTGAAATATCGGAAGGGTAACTACCTCCCGGGAAGTTATGATGTTGGTAGACTCCAGGATGAGAATTTGAGAGAAACTTTCCAGGAACAGTTGAATACTAAACTTGAGAGTTTAAAATTTGATAATGTGGAAGATGGTTGGAATAATTTTAGAAAAATAATTTGTGAAGTTGCTGAAGGTGTATTAGGGAAGAAAGCTAGAACTGCAGCTAAGAATATTAGTGAAAAAGCTTTATGTTTAATAGAAAGGAGAGAGGACTTGTACAAGAATTATCTGAGTGATAGATCGTATGAAAACAAAAGAAATGTAAAGAAAGTGGAGAAAGCATTAAAATATGAACTAAGGAGGTATGAAGTGGAGGCCATGGATAAAATTGCCGAGGATCTGGAAGATGCAGCTAGACGGCATAATAGTAAAATATTGTACTGGCACGTTAACAAATTGAGAGGGAGCAGTCAATCCGGACTTGGCCCAGTTAAAGATAGGAATGGGGTCGCAATTAGCGATAAGGAAAAAACTAAAGAGAGATGGGCCGAACATTTTGAGAATTTGCTTAACCGAGATAGAGTTGCAGGAAAAAATATAGAGGAAAATGAAAAAGTTTGTGATACCTTGGATGTGAAGGAAGATTTGTTTTGTGAGGAGGAATTAGCAACAGTACTAAAAGGATTAAAGAATAATAAGGCTCCAGGTGCTGATAGGGTGGTAAATGAGTTTCTTACATATGGTGGCTCTGAGGTTAGAAATAAGTTACTGAAGATTATGAATATGATTTTTGAAAAAGGGGAAGTACCTAACGATTTTAGGAAAACCTTAATTAAGCCACTTTATAAGAAAGGTGATAAAAGTGAGTGGTAATTATCGAGGCATTAGTCTGGTCTCTGCTGGTAGTAAATTACTTAGTAATATGATACTTTTTTAGACTGAGAGATGCCGTAGACAAAGATTTAAGAGAAGAGCAGCGCGGTTTTCGAAAAGGTAGAGGATGTGTTGACCAAACTCTCACTCTTAGGCTAATAATTCAGAAGTGCCTAAGTTTTCAAACACCTTTGGTCCTTAGTTTTATAGATTATGACTAAGCGTTTGATTATGTTGATAGAAGAGCTTTAGTAAAGGTTTTATCCTTGTATGGTATACCAGACAAATAAATTAAAGTGATTAGTGCTATTTTTGAGAATAACACTGCTTCGGTTAAGGTAGGAAATGAGGTTAGCAGCTGGTTTTGTATTAAATCTGGAGTTAAGCAGGGTTGTGTTCTATCCCCCTTTGTATGGATTGTTTTGATGGACTTTGTTTTAAGGAGCACAGGAAAGGCAATGGGAGACCACGGAATCAAATGGGGAGGAAAAAGTCTCCTGGACTTGGAGTATGCTGATGATTTAAGCATCCTAGATGAAAGTGTGAGCAAAATGAATGAAGTCTTAGAGGTTTTGCGAGTTCAGGGTGCTAGAATTGGTTTGAAAATTAATGTTAGGCTTTGTGAGAGTTTTAGAGGCTTTGTGAGTTCAGAGTACTAGAATAGGTTAAAAATTAATGTTAAGAAAACTAAGTCACTAAGGCTAGGAATAAGTGAAGATGAAAAG